>SNQJ01S0100546.1:46209-56887 GCA_010110895.2 Picea sitchensis | reverse complement strand
CGTGAAGTTCCCTTAGCTTCGGACCTTTCTCGGTACACTCTATCTCCCTCCCTATTCCCTGGCCTTGACTCAGGATTCCATGGAAGGACAATAGTTAGGGACAAGCTATAATCAACCTGAAGACAAGAAAAATTACTTTTGAATCAGCCAAATATAGATTCATTTCCCCACTGGACATTTCAGAAGAAGAAAGGTTTGTAGAGGCCACTTGTTTGGATCTGGAAGAAATAAACCAATTGTACAAAACCACCGCATGAGAAGAGGATTATGTTAACCCAACTGAAAATGGGGTATTCAGTTGGAGAATCATTACGTCATGTGCTTCTGAATCAAACAAAGGTTTGGAGAATTGGCAACAACGGTTACATGAAGTTTCTACAAGGAGGTGCCCAAGAATATATCGCGTAGTAAGATGGGTTGGTACAGAGATAAGGGAACCTCACAACTTTCATGGGATAAATTACTTAGAGGAATACTTGACAAAATATGAAGTCGAATTGTTAGACAATTAGAGGCTCTTAGCCCCATATATTTATTTCACTCAAGGAAACACTTGCAAGATGGTGGGGTGTGCACAAAGAAACAATTCAGGACTGGTATCAGTGTAAATGACTACTGCACATTAGATTTGGTGCAGAATAGAGAAGCAATAAAATGTAGAGGTATGATGGACAAGGAACCCCATTGGAACACTTAGAGAAGTGTAAGACACAATGGAGGATGACACCACCAGAGGAATGGCCTCATCACTTTATGCATACATTGGAAGGAATCTGAGGGAACTGGTATATAGATTAGGAGATGTCCAGATGCACTACAGAATGGACAAGATTACAACAGAACTTTTTAGTAACTTTCTCATTTGAACATGAGAACCCCAACATTGATTCAACATTGAAGATGATACAGAGAGTGATATTTGTTGATGAACCGAAGGTTGAAATCATGACAAAATATCAACAACAGAACAGATAGTCAGTCAAAGAGTTACTTTCATGCTATCATGTGGAAGAAGAAGCACTAGATGAAGATGATTTGTTCAACATTCATATTATATAAATTGAAGGAGAAAGAGAGGTAGAAGGTCCATATATGGAATCAAAAGTATTTTTGCACCAATCAAAGCTAAGAAAGTCAACATTGGGACAAATGACAATCCTAAAATGGTGAGTATTTGAGACTACTGGGATGAGAAAACAATAGAAATAATAATAGATTTACTATGCGAATACAATGACCTATTTCCAACAACCTTTACAGAGATGAAAGGCATAGCATGGAAGCTAGGTGAGATGAAAATACCCCTCAAACATGAGGCTAGACTTGTCAAGTAGAGACCCTACAGACTGAATCCGGTGTATAAGCAGAAAGTAAAAACATAAATTGATCGATTGTTGGAAGCTCACATTATAGAACCAATTGAGGAATTTGAATGGATCAGTCCTATGGTAGTCCAAGAAAAGAAACAAGGAGGGATAAGGATTTGTGTAGATATGAGAAAAATCAATGATGCCTACTTACATGACCATTTCCCTACCCCTTTTACAGATGAGGTCTTAGAGAATGTGGGAGGCCATGAAGCATATTCATTTAGAGATGGATTCTTAGGTTACCATCATATCAAAATGGATCCAGAGGACATGTATAAGACTACTTTTGATACAAGATGGGGATCCTACTAATATACAGTCATTCATACATAAGGAATTCACACATCAATTTCTAGAAGTATATTTGGATGACCGGACAGTATATAGTCTGTTAAAGGACCATGTAGAAGTGTTAAGACTTGTGTTGGAAATATGCAGGCAATGTCAGATTTCATTAAACATTAAAAAATGTATTTTCAGTACACCTTTTTGGAATATTGTTGGGACATATAGTATGTAAACAAGGTTTACTAGTGGACCCTGCTAAGATTGAAATCATTGTAAATTTACCACCACCAAAGTCGGTGCGCTAGTTAAGAGAAACAATGAGACATGCATACTATTCCAAGAAATTTATAAAGGGGTATGTGCAAATTACTACACCATGGAAAAACTATTAAAGAAGGACACCAGATTTCAGTGGAATGAAGACTGACAGTAAGCATTGGACACTTTGAAGGAAAAGATGGTAACAAAACATATACTAGTATTTCCATATTGGGAAAAGACATTTCATGTGCATGTAGATGCATCAACCATAGCACTTGGAGCAATTATGGCACATCCAGGAGCAGGGGACTTAGACCATCTTATAGCCTTTGCAAGCAGAAAGATGTTAGAATCAGAGAAAAATGAAAACACTATAGAGAGAGAAGGCCTAGCCATGGTATATGCATTTCAGAAATTCAGGCACTACTTATTGGGTAAACACTTTAAAATGTTCATAGAACATTCTTCCCTCAAATATCTAGTCAACAAGCTAGTGTTGGGGGGAGGATATATAGATGGCTATTATTATTTCAAGAATTTGATTTTGAAGTGATAGTCAAACCAATGAAGTTGAATGCAGGACCTGATCACCTGTCAAGGGTAACTAATGGATAAGAACCTACTAACTTGGAAGATAACTTCCCTGATGCACATTCATTTTTAGTACATGTACTTGATGAATACTTCATTGATATTATTAAATAATTAAGTACAGGGGTTGCACCATAGGATTTTAGTACTACACAGAAGAAAAATATGGTAGTCGGAGTTGCAAAATACCAACTCATTGTAAGACATTTATATAATATGGGAGTAGATAGAATTTTGAGAAGATGTGTATTAGAACATGAAAGGCACATAATTTTAATAGGCGCTGAGGAAGGTATAGTGGGAGGACACTATGTAGAAAAATATATCGCACAGAAGGTGTTGCGCACAAGGTTATTGTGGCCAAAAGTCCATAAAGATGCTAAGGAATATTTCCAACAATGTGATGTTTTCCAGAGGGTTGGAAAACCCAACAAAAGGGATGAGATGCCTCTAAGACCACAAGTGACTCTACAGGTATTTGAAAAATGGGAAATAGACTTTGTTGGGCCTATTAATCCACCAAAAAAAAGGTCAAGATATAGATATATCATTCTGTGACTGAATACTTAACAAGATTGGAAGAAACAACACCAGTCAAGGACTATAGCGCAAATACATCAACAGACTTCATATTTGAGCAAGTGATCACCAGGTTTGGATGTCCTAGAATTTTAATGAGTGACCAAGGCACTCATTTTATTAATAATACCATCAGGGCTATGAATGAGGAGTTTGAATTCTATCACCGGAAGAGTACACCATATCATCCTCAGGAAAATGGAACAGTAGAAGCTTTCAATGAGATTTTGTAAAATGCTTTGACTAAGATCTGTAATGTTAACATAAATGACTGGGACTTGAAAATACTAGCAATATTATGGGCATACTATTGGAAAATTGGTTGTTCTCATTGATGTCAAAGTGGGGCCAATGCACCGATGTAGCACTGGAGCAAGCCACGATTTAAATAATCTTGTTATGTCTTTCTCTGGAGTAGTGTCAATCTCTTTGGTGGTGTATGTGGAAAATGGCAGTGGTAGAGCTTGTTTTAAGAAATATAGTGTATGGTAGTTAATGTTTGTGCATTATATTTTTTCAAATTATAGAAAGTTTGTTTGATGCTCTTTTGGACTACTCGGGTTTTATAATTAAGACAACAAATGAACATAATTTTAAATAAATTAATATAGATACAATTTTTAATTTTAAACATAAGTTGGTCATATAAATTTAACTTTGGAATTTAAATGTATTTTTTTAAATATTAATATTTAATTATTATGTTTTATTAATATTTTTTATTTATACAAATATATTTGATTAAGAAAAAAATAAAAAATTCAATAATTTGTATTAGTTGTGGAAAACAAATAAATAGAGGAAGAGAAATGGATATATTTACATTTGTTTTCGTGTTGCTGAAAAATCCCATTAGCTATTTATTTACATTTGTTTTTTTATTTACTTAGGTTCTATTTATTTGTTTTCCACAACTATATTTCCATTTCTCTTGCTCTATATTTTTTCTTTATCGCTGAAAAATATTTCCATTTAAATACTACATTTGTTTTCGTATCGCTGAAAAATCCCAACAGCCTGCGGGTTCGACCTCGAGGTTGTCGGATCTTATTTCTTTAAAAAAATCCCATTTTCAATGTGCTAAAGCATTTATTTTGAGCATGAGTGCGATATTTATTATATCAAGGTCACATTCTTTTGTCATATAGAGACATATGAGCTTTGTAATTCCACTTGGTGAATTGTAAACGGGAGAGATAGATTTCAAAGGGTTTTGGAATCCATTTTGTTGTAGCAAAGTAGAGGACCGGCTTTGAGATTGAAGACTTTGATGTGATTTTTCCATTTTTGCATCATAATAGAAGAGACCACTCCATTGGAAGCGTACTCAAAGATGTAGCCCTCACTGGGTGAACTTCGTTATCATCTCGTTGTGTCATTCTTATTTCTTTATTGCTTATTATTATTGCTCATAGTCTTTTTATGCATTTCTTTTGTCTTGGTTTTCACACTCTTTAAGAAATTTAACTAGCTATGTAAAAGATCTGGATCAAGTTGGTATCAGAGCTAGTAAGCTAGTTTGATGTGGTTTGTGAGTGTGGATGTTTACTAGATCTTGACTCAAGAAGGGAGAAGGAAAACTCAAGGTTTATAATCTTGAAATTGGTTAAAGGAGAAGCACTCGAAAAGGAGAGATGGCCACACCAAAGAAAAAATATATTTTTAACTTTGAAGAGGATTTATTTGAGGCATCCACTTTGATGAAGGAAATGGTGGGAGAGCTCCATAATGAAAGAGGACAAAAAAGAGGAGAAGGCACAAGTCAAGTTAAGAATGAAGATGATCATCCTTCACAAAAGACATCTCCTCCTTTTTCTCCTTCATCTTATCCTCCTTCTTCTCCTCATCCTTCTCATTCTCCTTCTTCGTCTCAGTCTCCATCCCCGCATAAGGACATTGCTACAAATAAGCCATTGTTGAAGTTTGTTGTCAAATTTGACTTACCCATGTATAATGGCAAGCTTAATGCATACAAATTAGATAATTAGATTCAATAGATAGAAGATTATTTCCATATTCAACAGATTGATGAAGAAGAGGTAAAGATTCAATTGGAATCTCTTCAACTTGAAGGTACAACACCGATTTGGTGGGAAAGTAAACTTTAAGAAGGCGTTCAAAATAATGGTAAGATTATTTCATCTTGGTTGGAATTCACATCTTCATTAAAGAAACAACTATATCCTTTAGGATATACACAGAAAGGAATTATGGAATGGAAAGTTTGAGATGAGGAAAAGGTCAAAGTGTGCAAAGATTTACTAAAGAGTTTAGGAAGAAGTCATTGGATTTAAATATTCCATTAGATTCTCAAGAAACTCTTCTAAAATACATTGGTGCCTTATATAAATATATTCCCCATTGTTGGGCGCAGGCCTATTTTGAGAAAGGAGATATATTATGGGTACATGCCTCATTTTGGAGAAGGATCTGTCTTGAGGAAAGACATATTTTTGGAAAGGAAGACCTAATTTTGGAGCACGCACAACAAGTGGCAAGAAAGTAACATGCAGAAAAAGAAGGAAAAGAAACATGCAAGAGGAAAAGAAATGTGACATGAAGGATACGGTTACGGTTTTTTACAATGATTATAACAGCTATAAGCCATAGAGTAGTATAAATCAAGATTGAGGAGGTCTAGAGAGGAGATGTTGTGGTAGAGGATGATCTATGTTTTCAAGTATAATAAGTCCTATACAAGAGTCGAATAGGCTAGTCCTTGAGGGTTAGGTCACGGGCTGAGGAGCCCGGTGTGATATAGTCTACCTCATAGAGGGTTCTTGACCTCATCTTGATTGTAATACTGAAGATGTCATGTGTGCTACACGAGATTTTGCAGAAGAATAAATAAAAGAGCATAGAGCTAGATCTTTGTGGACGTATCCCCATGAGAGGGTGAACCATGGTAAACTTGTGTGTTGTGTGAGATTGTTAATGAATGATTACTTTCAGTTGATCATTAGATTATGAATGAATGGTTAAAATAGATATATCAACATGCATGCATAGGGTTAAAGATGAATGAATCATAGAAGTACTTGAATATTTAACAAGGTTAATGCATAAAGATGAAAGAACACACAACCACAGATCCCCACTCCTTCCTAAACTACAAACACTTGAGTATTGCAGTCTCCCATAAAATCTATCTTGGGTGAGACTGCAATGTGCACCCTGTGCGCATCGTTTACTTTTGGTTTACTAGGAGGGTCAATAGTTTTTTAGGGGTTTGTTGGAACCCTATTGAGATACGAACTTGGGACCTGGGTCAACCCAAGGAGAGGAGAGAGGAAGAAGATCCAACCAACGGATGGTTATGTTGCCAACTAGAACTGTACAGGATTGAGTGGACATGATCCATGGAAGAAACGCGTGGAGGATGAAAGTATATAAGGGAATGTTCAGGCCATGGAATCCAACAAAGACGAAGATCGAAATATGGTTGAAAATGAAGGAACTTGATTTTTCACAGAAGGACAATAGAAACCTTAAGATAACACCGTGCAAATATCTTGACAAATACGTGTTTAGAAACTTGCATGAGGTATTTTTCTACAATTTCCAGCATTTGTTG
This sequence comes from Picea sitchensis, assembly GCA_010110895.2. NCBI lineage: Eukaryota > Viridiplantae > Streptophyta > Pinopsida > Pinales > Pinaceae > Picea > Picea sitchensis. Next base: position 50,224 of record SNQJ01S0100546.1, on the reverse strand, counting down.
CAGAAGTGGTTATTAAGATTAAAAGACAACCACCCTAAAAATCAAATTAGAAAGTTGGAGTGGAATCCTATGGATACCATCTAGTTACAACAAGTTAATAAAAAATTTACGCACACAGTAGATTTCTAGTTAGACAATATTTTTGTAGGGTTATCATCGAATTTGATCCAAAAATGAAGGTACTACTGATAAATTGCAAGTTTAGTTTATTGTACTTTATGCATCGGATCGATAAGAATGCGAAATACATAAACTCATTAACTTATTGTGGAATATCAAATGTGACTTTTACTTAATGCTTATAAGTGAATAAAGAGATTAGCCATTAAAACCATGCTGCAAATTAAGAGAAGGGAAAAACAAAACAAAAAGAGAAATAGAGACAAGAACTTGTTAACGGAGTTCACCAATCATTGGCTACGTCTCTGGGCCCGCTTCCAAGTGGATGACCTCTTTATTGCTCTTTAAATGATCAAAGTTCACTTACATAGGCTCTTTGTTGTTGCATTACATGCTTCACATCTGTTGTGCAAGACCTCCTTGCTCGGATTTATACATGCATCATCAAACTCCTCTCAACAAGATGAGAAAATGCCTCTCAAAATTTGAGAAAAGGCCAAAAATTACAAAGCTGCTCCTTCAAATCCCTGTATCAAAAAGTATTTTTCAAGCTTCAACAACCATGGTTTTTATAGTTTTAGCCACAGATGAGGAATCCCAACTTCCCCTGAAGATATGGTCTCTTTCTAGGATCAAATCCCCCTCCAAATGGCCAAGATATCCTCAAAAAACCAATTATGGTCATTATATCAGGCAAAAATCAATTAAAATTGCCAAAACTATAGTTTTAAACCCACTTTTACATAAATTTTAATATATGGTTAAGCCCTCAAAGAATGGTGTGCACCCCTCAAAACTGGTCATATACACTATCATATTGCCAAGCACTAGCCCAAAGGGCTAAGAGATGGCCCATACGTGGCACTAGCTCCTGGTTATATGGCGTGCATATCATGGGACCATTGGTCCATAGTTTAAACCTTCACGCTCAAGTATGGGGATAGCCCCCGGATCCTGGATATATGGGATTCTAAACAAGTGCCCATAGGCTAGTATGGTTGGGTGGTTATGCTAGGCCCTGCGCCCCAGTTCTATGCTATAACAGAAAGACCACGGGTTAGAAAACCATGGGCTGGGGCTTAGCCCCAACCCCACTTTTCATGCCCATACAATACATTGCACTTTAAAATAAAATTTTGTGGATGCATATAACAAGGAACACGTGGGGTGCGTTGGCATCTAGTCATTTCCCAAAGCGTTGGCTTGGCCATAGGTCGTGGGTTCAAAACCCATGGACCTCCAAATTTTTTGAAACTTACCACTTCAACTGATGACTAGGTGCCAGGTGGTTGCCCATGCTTGGGCCATGTGGCACCACCATATTTTCCCAAATATTCGCAAAGTGTCCAATTCTGATTGGATCTGTCATCTGCCCAGTCAACTACTGCAGTGTTGCCACATCAACATCCTTAAATATCTTTGGTGATGTCATGTTGACGTCAACATTGACTTTTTTCCAATTGACCTTTGACTTTCTAACTGTTTGAGAATCTGATCAAATTGTGATAACTCTCGCATACAGAGCTCATTTGAGAAAGTAAATATATGGCCAAAATCAATGCGACGAGCTGGTCACAATGGAATTGGTTTCGCTCAATTTTGAGAATTTTCATTTTTGAGCATTTTCTGAGCCTGGGGAGCCTCTTGGATCATTCCTCCCCACTTTGGAAGCTCTTGGACCACCAAAAGTCTGCTTTTACTCAGATACGAAGTGAGGGTACTACCTCCCCACTTGTCCTGTATCATCCATCCTCTCTATTGGGACAATGATCACCTGACTAATCACAACAAACATAAAAAATGAGATAACATTGTTTATCAAAGTAATCATTTCATTTATCACACAATCATCTACAGTCTTTGTCGCACTTTGCATCCATACACCACCGAACAACAACAAACTAAACAACAATACTGAGTATGCGAATGAAAATGACAAAACATGCTTCCCCTTATGTACATGAACAATAATCAAATTATGCAGTTGAACCTCATGTTGTACCTCTGGTGACACTTCATGATTGTTAGAAACATATGGAATCATCTCATGTTTAGCATCACTAACTTCCTATTTTGTTGCAGAAAAAAGTGTTAAACTTTTTCTTACATTTACCATTCTTTTTAATTGCCTTGTAGCTGCAAAAGATCTGTCAGTTTTCATGCGATGAGCATGAACAATATACTCCTTTCCATATTTCTTGAAGAAATATTTATTTTCCTCCCTGTAGAATATGGATTTCCTATCATAAAGGTATGGGCTTCCCAGAACAATTCCACATATGTCCAGTGGCACTATATCAAGCTCTACTTCATGAACATAATTAGAAATGATTGCAAACTTGATTTTACATTGCTTGATTACTTGCAAATTATTATCACCACATATCCATCCCAATGGATAAGGTCTAGGATGTGGCTTTGTTTCAAGTCCCAAGTTATTTACAACCTCTTCACTGATTAGATTGTCTTGTGATCCACTATCTACAAGAGTATCAACTTTAACATTATTTGTTATTACCCTTATGTGGAAAAGTTCACCCCTTTTATACTCATCATTTATAACAACTGAATTAGAAGAGCTAGTACTTGCAACATAATTTATACCTCAGATTCCCATATCTACAACCTTTGTCTCATCACCAGAGTCTGATCCAAGATCCACTTGAACTGTTGCAGTTGTGGTATTCTTCCTTCCCTGGTTGGCATACATCTTTGGCTTCATTTCAGGATGCAAGATCCAACAATGATCTTCATCATGGCCTACCTTCTTGCAATGCTTACAAGTAGGCTTCTCCTTTGTTGTTGTGGTTGTCTTCTTCTCTTTCTCTTTCCTTTTCCCTAAATCCTTTCCTTGCCAAGTATCTATAGAAACACTATCACCAACATTCCTTTTACTTGATTCAATATGAATGGCTTGTACACATACTTCATCAAAGTTAGAAGGATTTAGCATAAGAATAGTGTGCTTGAGATAAGAATGTAAACCACCAATATATTTCAGGAGTGTCTCTTGTGTATATAAAGGAATACCCAAATTTAAGGCTTTCTCATGAAATATTTGAGTATATTCTTGTACACTTTGACCATTAGCTTGCCTTAAAATTTTCCAATTCATCATTTCTTGTTGCATGTATTCTAATGGATAAAATTGTTGCTTCAATGCAATAACAAAATCATTCCAGGATAAGATTGTTTTACCACTTTTCTTGAGATCATTTTTAGTTTTTCTTTCCCACCATATGAGAGTTGTGCCTCCCATTTTGAGACTAGCAAGTTGGATATTTTTTTCATCTTCGACAATCCTTTGTATCCTACAATAGACTTCTAACTGTCTCACCCAATTATCTATCTTTTCTGCATCTAATTCATCATGATAAGTGGGTAATTGAAGCTTTACATCTAACTTTAATAAAGGAATATCAGAAGAATGATGAGATTTTTTAGGTTGCTTATCCTTGGAGGTATGTACACTTGCTTCACTTGTAGATGATGAGGATGAAAGAGTGCAAGATACCAGATATATAAAATATGCAGAACAAAAATAAAATGCTAGAAATGGCAGAATAACAGTAAAATATCCAGCATAATCTTCACAGTACACAGAAATAATATGCGAAATAGCAATAGAAATGCACTTTGATTCAGAAAGAAATGTTCACAGGCCTCTTCAAGGGGGAAACCTCCAGTCGAGTAGTGCTCTGTTACAATAATCTCCAAGCTAGGGTTTTCATACCCTCGACTCTTATTTATAATAAATATGTCTATTAAGAGAAGCATCTAGAGGAAGATCCTTCTAGAAGCGGAAGCTTCTATTAGGTCTTCTTACATCCGCCTTATTCTATTTTATTGAAAGGTATTATTAATATTGACCTTTATTACATCCGAATACATTGAT
>SNQJ01S0100546.1:32285-46199 GCA_010110895.2 Picea sitchensis | reverse complement strand
ATCCTTCTAGAAGCGGAAGCTTCTATTAGGTCTTCTTACATCCGCCTTATTCTATTTTATTGAAAGGTCTTATTAATATTGACCTTTATTACATCCGAATACATTGATCTACCTATGTGCGGGTTAGGACCTTAACAAAGAGAAGAAGGTTATGAAGGTCCACCACCTCCAACTCCTCCTTTTTCTCTTATTGAAGATTCACCTTCTTCAACTTTTGGATTTCTTCGCAACCCTCTTTCATGATAAAGTTCCTCTACCATGGCTTTCATCAATTGAAATGGCTCAAAGAAATCGTCCTCAGATGCAAAAGGACCTAGTTTTCTCGGTGAAGACATCTCTTGTTTATACGGTATCCTTTGAATCTCTGTATTAAGAGCCTCAAGTTGGCCTTCTCCTTGCTTGAGTTTTTCTCTGGCGAGCATCCAATGCTTGCAATTCCTATCAAACCTTCAAAATGAAATTCTCTGATACCATAAACTTGATCCAAAAATGAAGGTATTACTGATAAATTGTAAGTTTAGTTTATTGTACTTTATGCATCGGATCGATAATAATGTGAAATACATAAACTCATTAACTTATTATGGAATATCAAATGTGACTTTTACTTTATGCTTATAAGTGAATAAAGAGATCAACCATTAATAACCATTTTGAAAATTAAGAGAAGAGAACAACAAAACAGAAAGAGAAATAGAGATAAGAACTTGTTAACAAATTTCACCAATCATTGGCTACGTCTTCGGGCCCGCTTCCAAGTGGAGGACCTCTTTATTGCTCTTTAAATGCTCAAAGTTATCTTACATAGGCTCTTTTTTGTTACATTACATGCTTCAGATCTGTTGTGCAAGATTTCCTTGCTCAGATTAATAGATGAATCATCAAACTCCTCTCAACAACATGAGAAAATGCCTCTCAAAATATGAGAAAAGGACAAAAATTACAAAGACGCTCCTTCAAATCCCTGCATCAAAAAGTCTTTTTCAAGCTTCAAAAAGCCTGTTTTTTATAGTTTTTAGGCTTAGATGAGGAAGATCAACTTCCCCTGAAGATCTGGCCTCTTTCTAGGATCAAATCCCCCTCCAAATGGCCAAGATATCCTCAAAAAACCAATTACGGTCATTATATCAGGCAAAAATCAATTAAAATTGCCAAAAATAAAGTTTTAAACCCACTTTTACATAAATTTTAATATATGGTTAAGCCCTCAAAGAATGGTGCGTGCCCATCAAAACTGTTCATATACACTATCATATGGCCAAGCGCTAGCCCAAAGGGCTAAGTGCTGGCCCATACGTGGTGCTAGCTCCTGGTTAAATGGCACACATATCATGGGACCATTGGTCCATAGTTTACACCTCTGCGCGCAAGTATGGGGATAGCCCCCGACTCCTGGATATATGGGATTCTAAACAAGAACCCACAGGCTGATATGGTTGGGTGGTTATGCCAGGCCCCATGCCCTGGTTCTATGCTATAACAAAAATACCATGGGATAGAAAACCATGGGCTGGGTCTTAGCCCCAGCCCCACTTTCCGCGCCCATACAATACATTGCACTGTAAAATAAAATATTGTGGATGCATATAACAAGAAACACGTGGGGCATGTTGGTGTTTCATTGTTTCCCAAAGCGTTGTCTTGGGCATAGGTCATGAGTTCAAAACCCATATGGACCTCAAAATTTTGAAACTTATACCACCGGTGATGACTAGGTTAATGTAGTGCCCAATACCTAGGCGCATTGGCACCACCACATTGCAAATATTCTGCGTGTCCAATTGATTGGATCACCAGTCACCGATCCATTGCTGCAGTTCTGCCACATCAACATCACTAAATAGCTTTGGTGATGTCATGATGACATCATCATTGACTTTTTTTCGGTTGACCTTTGACTTTTCAGGCAGAGAATGCGCTTTCGGAGTGCGATATGCCATACAAAGCCGTTTGAGAAAGTAAATATATGGCGAATCCCGATTACAGCGAGGAGCGGTCGCCAATGGAACTGGATTTTGAGTTCAAAACCCATGGACCTCCAAAAATTTTGAAACTTGCCACTTCGAGTGATGACTAGGTGCCATGTGGCTGCCCATGCCTAGGCCACGTGGCACCACCACATTTACCCAAATATTCACCACGTGTCCAATTCTGATTGGATCTGTCATCTAACCAGTCAACTGCTACAGTTCTGCCACATCAACATCACTAAATAGCTTTGGTGATGTCATGATGACATCATCATTGACTTTTTCCAGTTGACCTTTGACTTTTTAGCTGTTTGAGAATCTGCTCAGAGTGCGATAACACTCGCATACAAAGCCCGTTTGAGAAAGTAAATATATGGCCGGAATCAGTGCAACGAGACAGTCGCAATGGAACTAGTTTCACTCAATTCCGAGAACTTTCATTTTTTAGCAGTTTCTGAGCCTGGGGAGCCTCTTGGATCATTCCTCCCCACTTTGGAAGCTTTTGGACCACCAAAAGTCCGCTTTTACTCAGATAAGAAGTGAGGGTAATGCCTCCCCACTTGTCCTGTATCATCCATCCTCTCTGCTGGGACAATGATCACCTGACTAATGACAACAAACATAAAAACTAAGATAGCATTGTTTATCAAAGTAATCATTTCATTTATCACACAATCATCTACATTATTTGTCGCACTTTGCAATGATACACCACTAAACAACAATAAACTAAACAACAATATTGATTATGCGAATGAAAATGACAAAACATGCCTCCCCTTATGCATAGGAACAGTAATCAAATTATGCAGTTGAACCTCATGTTGTACCTCTGGTGACACTTCATGACTGTTAGAAACATATGGAATCATCTCATGTTTAGCATCACTAACTTATTGTTTTTTTACAGACATAAGTGTTAAACTTTTGCTTACATTTACCATTCTTTTTAACTGCCCTGTAGCTGCAAAAGATCTATCAGTTTTCATGCGATGAGCACGAACAATGTACTTATTTCCATCTTTCTTGAAACAATATTTATTTTCCTCCCTATAGAATATGGCTTTCCTATCATAAAGGTATGGGATTCCGAGAAATATTCCACATATTTCCAGTGGCACTATATCAAGCTCTACTTCATCAACATAATTAGAAGTGATTGCAAACTTGATTTTACATTGCTTGGTTACTTGCAAATTATTATCACCACATATCCATCCCAATGGATAAGGTCTAGGATGTGGCTTTGTTTCAAGTCACAAGTTATTTACAACCTCTTCACTAATTAGATTGGCTTGTGATCCAGTGTCTAGAAGAGTATCAACTTTAACATTATTTGTTATGACCCTTATGTGGAAAATTTCACCCCTTTTATACTCATCATTTATAACAATTGAATTAGAAGAGCTAGTACTTGCAACATAATTTATACCTTGGATTCTCATAGATAAACCCTTTGTCTCATCACCAAAGTCTGATCCAAGATCCACTTGAACTCTCGCAGCTGTGGTATTCTTACTTCCCTGGTTGGCATACTTCTTTGGCTTCATTTCAAGATGTAAGATCCAACAATGATCTTCATCATGGCCTACCTTCTTGCAATGCTTGCAAGTAGGCTTCTCCTTTCTTGTTGTGGCTGTCTTCTTCTCTTTCTCTTTCCTTTTCCCTGAATCCTTTCCTTGCCAAGTATTTGTAGAAACACTATCACCAACATTCCCTTTACTTGATTCAATGTGAATGGCTTGTACACATACTTCATCAAAGTTAGAAGGATTTAGCATAAGAATAGTGTGCTTGAGATAAGAATGTAAACCACCAATATATTTTAGGAGTGTCTCTTGTGTATATAAAGGAATACCCAAATTTAAGGTTTTCTTACGAAATATTTGAGTATATTCTTGTACAGTTTGACCTTTAGCTTGTCTTAAAATTTTCTAATTCATCATTTCTTGTTGCATGTATGCTAATGGATAAAACTGTTGCTTCAATGTAATAACAAAATCATTCCAGGAAGAGATTGTTTTACCACTTTTCTTGAGATCATATTTAGTTTTGCTTTCCCACCATATGAGAGTTGTGCCTCCCATTTTGAGACTAGAAAGTTGGATCTTTGTTTCATCTTCGACAATCCTTTGTTTCCTGCAATAGATTTCTAACTGTCTCACCCAATTATCTAGCTTTTCTACTTCTAATTCATCATGATAAGTGGGTAATTGAAACTTTACATCTAACTTTAATAAAGTCATATCAGAAGAATGATGAGTTTTTTTAGGTTTCTTATCCTTGGAGGGATGTACACTTTCTTCACTTGTAGATGATGAGRATGAAGGAGAAGAAGGTTCTGAAGGTCCACCACCTCCAACTCCTCCTTGTGCTCTTACTGAAGATTCACCTTCTTCAACTTTTGGGTTTCTTCGCAGCCCTCTTTCATGATAAAGTTCCTCTACCATGGATTTCATCAATTGAAATGACTCAAAGAAATCGTCCTCAGATGCAAAAGGACCTAGTTTTCTCGGTGAATACATCTCTTGTTTATGCGGTCTCCTTTGAATCTTTGTATTAAGAGCCTCACATTGGCCTTCTCCTCACTTGTTTTTTTCTCTGGTGAGCATCCAATGCTTGCAATTCCTGTCAAACCTTCAAAACCAAATGCTTTGATACCATAAACTTGATCCAAAAATGAAGGTATTACTGATAAATTACAAGTTTATTTTATTGTACTTTATGCATCGGATCGATAAGAATGTGAAGTACATAAACTCATTAACTTATTGAGGAATATCAAATGTGACTTTTACTTGATGCTTATAAGTGAATAAAGAAATCAGCCATTAATAACCATGTTGCAAATTAAGAGAAGAGAACAACAAAATAGAAAGATAAATAGAGACAAGAGCTTGTTAACAGAGTTCACCAATCGTTGGCTACGTCTCCGAGCCTGCTTCCAAGTGGACGACCTCTTTATTGCTCTTTAAATGCTCAAAGTTCTCTTACATAGGCTCTTTGTTTTTACATTACATGCTTCAGATATGTTGTGCAAGACCTCCTTGCTCAGATTCATACATGCATCATCAAAATCCTCTCAACAACATGAGAAAATGCCTCTCAAAATATGAGAAAAGGCCAAAAGTTACAAAGTTGCTCCTTCAAATCCCTACATCAAAAAGTCTTTTTCAAGCTTCAAAAAGCCTAGTTTTTATATTTTTCAGGCTCAGATGAGGAAGCCCAACTGCCCCTGAAGATCTGGCCTCTTTCTAGGATCAAATCCCCCTCCAAATGGCCAAGATATCCTCAAAAACCAATTATGGTCATTATATCAGGCAAAAATCAATTAAAATTGCCAAAACTATAGTTTTAAACCCACTTTTACATAAATTTTAATATATGGTTAAGCCCTCAAAGAATGGTGTGTGCCCCTCAAAACTGGTCATATACACTATCATATGGCCAAGCACTAACCCATACATGTCACTAGCTCCCATTTACATGGCGCGCATATCATGGGACCGTTGGTCCACAATTTAAACCTCCACGCGCAAGTATGGGGATAGCCCCCGGCTCGTGGATATATGGGATTCTAAACAAGAACCCATGGGTTGGTATGGTTGGGCGGTAATGCTAGGCCCTATGCCCCATGCCCCATGCCCCGTAACACGGGCTAGAAAACCATGGCCTGGGGCTTAGCCCCAGCCCCATTTTCCACGCCAATACAGTACATTGCACTTCAAAATAAAATATTGTGGATGAATATAAAAAGGAATATGTGGGGCGCGTTGGTGTTTGGTCATTTCCCAAAGTGTTGGCTTGGCCATAGTTAGTGGGTTCAAAACTCATGGACCTCCAAAATTTTTGAAACTTCCACTGATGACTGGGTGCCACGTCGCTACCCATGCCTGGGCCACGTGGCACCACCACATTTGCCCAAATATTTTCCACATGTCTAATTTTGATTGGATCTCTCATCTTCCCAGTCAAATGCTACAGTGCTACCACATCAACATCATCAAATAGCTTTGGTGATGTCATGATGACGTCAACATTGACTTTTTGCCAGTTGACCTTTGACTTTTTAGTTGTTTGAGAATCTGATCAGAGTGTGATAATTCTCGCATACGGAGCCCGTTTGACAAAGTAAATATATGGCTGGAATCAGCACGACGAGCTGGTCACAATGGAATTGATTTGACTCAATTTCAAGAACTTTCATTTTTTAGCATTTTCTAAGTCTCGAAAGCCTCCTGGATCTTTCCTCCCCACTTTGGATGCTTTTGGACAACCAAAAGTCTGCATTTACTCAGATAATAATTGAGGGTACTGCCTCCCCACTTGTCCTGTATCATCAATCCTCTCTGCTGGGATAATGATCACCTGACTAATCACAACAAACATAAAAACTGAGATATCATTGTTTATCAAAGTAATCATTTCATTTATCGCACAAGCATCTACATTATTTTTCGCACTTTGCATCCATACACCACTGAACATCAACAAAATAAACAACAATACTGAGTATGTGAATGGAAATGACAAAACATGCTTCCCCTTATGCACAAGAACAATAATCAAATTATGCAGTTGAACCTCATGTTGTACCTCTGGTGACACTTCATGACTATTAGAAACATATGGAATCATCTCATCTATAGCATCACTAACTTCTTGTTTTGTTAAAGACATAAGTGCTAAAAAAATTCTTACATTTACCATTCTTTTTAACTGCCCTGTAGTGGCAAAATATCTGTCAGTTTTCATGCGATGAGCATGAACAATGTACTCCTTCCCATCTTTCTTGAAGCAATATGTATTTTCCTCCATGTAGAATATGACTTTCCTATCATAAAGGTGGCACTATATCAAGCTATACGTCATCAACATAATTAGAAGTGATTGCAAACTTGATTTTACATTGCTTGGTTACGTGCAAATTATTATCACCACATATCCATCCCAATGGATAAGATCTAGGATGTGGCTTTGTTTCAAGTCCCAAGTTATTTACAACCTATTAACTGATTAGATTAGCTTTTGATCCACTGTCTACAAGAGTATCAAGTTTAAGATTATTTGTTATGACCCTTATATGGAAAAGTTCACCCCTTTTATACTCATCATTTATAACAACTGAATTACAAGAGCTAGTACTTGTAACATACTTTATACCTCGGATTCCATAGCTACAACCTTTGTCTCATCACCGGCGTCTGATCCAAGATCCACTTGAACTGTCACAACTGTGGTATTCTTCCTTCTCTGGTTGGCATACTTCTTTGGCTTCATTTTAGGATGCAAGATCCAACAATGATCTTCATCATGGCCTACCTTCTTACAATGCTTGCAAGTAGGCTTCTCCTTTCTTGTTGTGGTTGTCTTCTTCTCTTTCTCTTTCCTTTTCGCTAAATCCTTTCCTTGCCAAGTATCTATAGAAACACAATTACCAACATTCGTTTTACTTGATGTGAATGGCTTGTACACATACTTCATCAAAGTTAGAAGGATTTAGCATAAGAATAGTGTGCTCTAGATAAGAATGTAAACTACCAATATATTTTAGGAGAGTCTATTGTGTATATAAAAGAATACCCAAATTTAAGGCTTTCTTATGAAATATTTAAGTATATTCTTGTACACTTTGACCTTTAGCTTGCCTTAAACTTTGCCAATTCATTATTTCTTGTTGCATGTATGTTAATGGATAAAATTGTTGCTTCAATGCAATAACAAAATCACTCCAAGAAGATATTGTTTTACCACTTTTCTTGAGATCATCTTTAGTTTTTCTTTCCCACCATATCAGAGTTGTGCCTCCCATTTTGAGACTAGAAAGTTGGATCTTTGTTTCATCTTCGACAATCCTTTGTATCCTTCAATAGACTTCTAATTGTCTCACCCAATTATCTATCTTTTCTGCATCTAATTCACCATAATAAGTTACAACAAGTTAATAACAAATTTACGTGCGCAATAGATTTCTAGATAGACAATATTGTTGTAGGGTTATCATTGAATTTGCAGTAGATACCGTAAATTGTTACACCGCAACAGAGAATGATTTTATAAAAGGACCTAGAGGTAGGTATATCAGATCGTTGTATACTTCAATCAATATTTTATTGTATGACAACGATGTGATTACTATGGAATCAGACAACTAAACTTCCCTGTGTGCATGGGAGAAGGGGGGAAGCACTGACATGAGGGTGAGAAATGGAGGAAGAGATGGATAAGGGAAAGAAGAAGGATGCCATGGACCCAATTGTGATGGAGGAATACCAGATAAAGAAGTTAATGGAAAATTTTGGAAAGACGTGCAATGGAGTACCCTACCAATATAGAATGAATAACAAGAAGAGATCCATAGATGATAGAGAGGGCTTGGAAAGCAATGATGAAGAGGGAGAGGATCTACGAGTTGTGGAGAAAATTGAGGAAATCCTAGGTGCAACATATGAAAGGAAAACAACGGGACCAAGGTCAAGGACATAAGGTAGAACTCCAATTCGGATCACCGTGAGTGTGGAACCTACAACTCCATGTGCGAGTAGTACACCAGAAAGAACACCAACATTTAGAAAACTAAATTTTAGTGGAAGAAGAACAACATGACACATATCCAATCAAGGAGCATGAACTCGAGGAGCCAGTTCAAGAAGTAGCAATCAATTATCTACACCGCACATAGGTAGTAGTTCAACACAATTTAAAATGGCAGTACATGATCCCACGATCAGATTACCAGAATTTTGGGTAGAGGCATCATAGGACCTTGAAAATCACTTATTCATCTGTGAGAATATCTTGGAAGCAAAGCAAATCACAGATGAGGATACAAAACTCACGCAATTAGCAATCACACTGAGAGACTACACACTGTATTGGTATATGATCCTAGATGTAAACAGTTCACTATGAGTAACAGAGACTATTGCAGATGTGAAAAATTACTGATAAGCATATTTCAGAAGGCCATATCAGAAGACGAGTACATGAATGAAATGATTGAAATTAGGAAAAAAGTAGGTGATTTTGTTTAGGATATTGATCATAGGTTTAAATGTCTGAAAGGTAAGTTGAAATATGAAATTACTGACATGCAACATAAGAATTTATTTGTGAACTCACTTTTACCACATTTTAAATACCCATTAAGACAACGGAAGTTCCAAACTCAGATAGAGGCTCTATAGGAAGCCTTGCAACTAGAAGAGAACTAGTATAAGTAGAAAGATCCAACAATAGAGGAGTTGAAGGAGGATTTGAAGAATAGAACATTTCAACTTAACCAGAATAAGGGTAAAGAGAAAAGAGAAGTTGTTTGGCCTACCCTATGTAGGATAGAAGGACACCATAAGAATGAATATACAACTTCCATGTAGTATATAGTGATAGGGGTTCCAAACCCATTGCCAATAGGAGGACCATGGTGTAATATTTGTAAGTCATAGGGGCATGATTTATATCATTGTCCAATGATGCAGAAATATAAGATAGTACCCAAAAGTTCATACTACAATTTTTGCAAGTCAGTGGGTCATGATGATAAGGATTGTAGGACTATGGAGCTGATGAGAGAAATAACTTCAGATACTTATAGGGTGAAAGAATAAATGATGAAAGGACAAGTTGTACCTAAATTCAACTAGGTACCACCACCATACAATAATGCACATTAGAAATAAAACAACACACAACTGCAGTATAATAATGTGCAACCACAGTATAATCTCGCACAGTATAACCAGGTACCTCAATACAATGCACCACATAGAGATCGAGGTGGATATAGAGGTGAAGGACGAGGTAGTGGACCAATAGTGTGCCACAACTACCAACAACCAAGACATTATGTAAGGAATTTTCCACTCCCACCAGTGGCAAGTATGTACTGTCGCGTAGCCTATCATAACATAGAAGATTGTCTGACACTCTTCGGGAATATCCAAGAAAAAAGGAACTAGAATAACCAGAATGTCCAATGGATTTCTATAGAAGACAGGGATGATGGGAGAAACATCAATATAGTCACTCCAAAAGGAGCCAAGATAGGAATTGATGCAGTATCAGGTGATCCAGATCAACACCAATGGGTTAAGAAGAACAATGGACCATAGAAGCAGTTTGATGCACAGAAAGAAAAGGAAACATTTAAGGAAGCCAAATAGGAGTGTCTCAAGTAGAATGTTGCTTCTACATCATTCACGCAACAACCTCAAAACCCACAAATATATGGGATGCCATTCTCAATGGACCATACCAATAAAGAACAACCTCTAGAGAAAGTAAGCATCATAAAGGCTTTTCTACAATCCTGTGTTAAGTTATTGAATGACCCGTCATATGTTAAGATTTTAAAAGTTATATGATATAAATATGTAACAACAAAGTGGAAGGAAAGTTAGAACAAAAAACAGTCAATCATCTCCATACAAGAACAAGGACAAGTAGAGAATTCATAATTTAGAGATTTTAATATGGGTTATGTTATTCTATATTTAGGCTTTGAGGTAAGTGTATTACCTAAGAAGACGTGGTAGTGTATGGGGGAACCTACCTTAGTCTATTCACCTTCTACCTGAAATTAGAAAATCAACACAGGGTGCTACAATAGATTTGGATGGAGCGCGCACTATGGCATATTTTGAAGTGATAGAGATAGTAGATGGCATGAAACCTTACTCAACATTACTTAGACTGGATTGGGAATTTGATAACCAAGCTATAATCAACTTGAAGAAAAGAAAAATGACTTTTGAATCAGGTGAATATAGAGTCATTGCACCAGTGGATCCTTTAGAAGGAGAAAGGTTTGTAGAGGCCAATTGTTTGGATCTGGAAGAAATAAACCAGTTGTATAGAACCACTACATGAAAAGAGGAATATGTTAACCCAACTGCATATGGGGTACTCAGTTGCAGAAGCATTACATCATGTGCTTCTGACTCAGACACAGATTTGGATAACTGGAAACAACAGTTACATGAAGTTTCCACAAGGAGGTGTGCAATAATAGATTGCACAGTAAGATGGTATGGTTCAGAGATAAGAGAACCTCCCAACTTTCATGGGATAAATGACTTAGAGGAATTCTTGACAAATTATGAAGATGAAGTGTTAGAAAATCATAGGCTTGTAGCCCTAGATATTACACTCAAGGAAACACCTGCAAGATGGTGGGGTGAGCACAAAGAAACAATTCAGGATTGTATCAGTGTAAATGACTATTGTGCATTACATTTGGCACAAAACAGGGAAGCAATAAAATGCTGAGGTATGATGGAAAAGGAACACCAGTGGAACGCTTGGAGAAGTGAAAGACATAATGGAGGATGACACCACAAGAGGAATGACCTCATCACTTTATCCATACATTGGAAGGAATTCTAGGGAACTGGTATATAGATCTGGAGATGTGCAAAGGCACTATAGAATGGAAATTATTAAAGTAAAACTTTGCGGTAACTTTCTCATTTGAACATGAGAACCCCAACATTGATTCAACATTGAAGCTAATACGGGGAGTGATATTTATTTATGAACCAGAGGTTGAAATCATGAAATAATATCAACAATAGAATAGATAGACACTCAAAGAGTTACTTTCATAGTATCACGTGGAAGAAGAAGCACCAGATGAAGATGATCCACGCAACATTCAAATTATAGAAATTGAAGGAGAAAGAGAGGTGGAAGGTCCATCTCTGGAATTAGAAGTATTTGCGTTGCTTGGATATGTTGCAGGTCTTGGAACATATCCAAGCAATGCAAATGCAAGAAAGGGGAATAGAACCGGTCCCCCGAGCAACAAAATAAGAGAACAGGAACGTGCATAATGAAGAAGACATAATCCAAATCATAGTGCAAGAAAGTCTGAGCTTTTGGATAACAACATATATGTTGCAGGTGGATGAGGCCATATCCCAGATTCCACTCAAATATCTAGTGCAGGCACAGTTGGTATTGGCTAAAATACAAACAAAGGCATTGTACAAACTACAAGTCAGTGTTGCACAAGAAGTGCAATCACAAGATAGAACAAACGTGACAAAATTGTAGGTAACTAGAAATGGTAAGGATACATTAGAAATGGTGGTAGAGAAGGTCAAGATGGATACACAAGAGGAGAAGCAACACACAAATAAATTAGAGCAGAATTTGAAGGAAGTCTTCATAAGAATTCCAGACAACGCGTAGGAATCCATGAGCAATGCGGAAGAACAGATTCAAATCATCACATAGATGCTCGATGACTATAAGAAGGAGATCGAGGAACTCAAAGAAAATTTAACACCAATTACTCCTCCCAAAATTACAGCTGAAAGGGAACTGTTAGAAAAACAGGACCGTGGAGCAATAAAATAAAACAAATGCGGAAACAAAACACATAAGATACACAATACAATAGAGACACAGATTTACGTGGTTCACCCAGTGTGGGCAACGTCCACCAGATAAATTGCCAGGTCCTTCTTTTATTATTATCCATCATATGAAGGGATAAAACCTACAGCAAAACCCGTTATAACTTCCTCTTCTTTCTCTCACAGTCTCCTATCTCAAAATACAATGTTCGCCATCCACCATAGCTGCAATACATTTCCCTCATAAAAGAGGGTTTCCTTCTAGGGAAAAAACCCTAACATAATTTCTACCATTAGATCTGCGACCTTATAATGAACGGTCTAGATTTACAATGAAATTACAATATACTTTTACAAGGAAAATTTTCCTTTGAGGGCTTCATCCCCAAACCCCCATTGGGGGATGCTTCCCCCAAACCCTCGTTGGGGGCCTACTTTCCCCCAGACCCCCCAACTGGGGGGATAGCTCCCCTGTAACCCACAGAGGGTGTACCCCCCCTCTACACTCCCCCATGTGGAAGAGTGTACATACTTCTGGGGTGTAAATACTTCATGGGGTATAAAGACAGATGAAAATAAAAGACCTCTGAATCAGGAAGATAATCAGGCTCCACAACCAACAATATCCCACTTGGAGACTGATCTCAACAGCTCCATTGTTGCTATATATACTGGATTCTGAACGTTCTTGGACCTAGAAAATTTCTCATCTTCATATTCATTCTTGAGGACCAACTAAAACTGAGCAGGAACTCAGTTTCTCCCTGGATACTCCCTTTTTTAACATGTCTGTAGGATTCTGGCTAGTGTGTATCTTTTCCAACTTTAAATGTCCATCTTCCGAGGTGGATCGTATGAAGTGGTAACTCAACTATATATCATTAGTATTCGAATGGAAGGATGAGTTCTTTTCAAGATGAATGGCACTCTCACTGTCACAGTACAACCTGCTATTCTCTTGCTTCTTTCCCAATTCCTCCATAAAACTTTGTAACCAAATAATCTCTTTACTAGCCTCTGTAGCAGAAACATACTCTACCTCTGTTGTTGAAATTGCAACAACCTTTTGCAGTTTCGAAATCCAACTTACTGTTGTTCCACCTATAGTAAAAACATACCCTATCATGCTCCTCCTGTTGTCTTTATCACCTACCATATATGAATCAACATATCCTTGTAGAAAAGTGTCTGAACCTCCAAAACATAATGCATGAGTAGAAATACCTCTCAAATACCTGAGAATCCACTTTATTTCCTCCCAATGTTCTTTACCTGGATTGTTCATATACCTGCTCATAACTCCCACTGCATGTGGAATATTTGGTCTTGTGCAAACCATTGCAAACATCAAGCCACCAACTGCTGATGAATATGGGACCCTAGACATGTATTCTATATCTTCCTATGTCTTGGCACACATTGCTTTAGTTAATTTGAAATGGATGGCCAAAGGTGTACTAACTGGTTTTGCATTCTGCATTCTAAACCTCTCCAACACCTTCTCTGTGTACTCACCCTGAGACAATGTTAGTTTGTGATTTTTCCTGTCTCTTGTTATTCTCATACCAAGGATTTTCTTTGCAGCA
>SNQJ01S0100546.1:19800-30817 GCA_010110895.2 Picea sitchensis | reverse complement strand
AAACCCAATGAACATATTGGTAGATCCTGTATGATTTATATTGGATGGGAGGGACAAATCGCTCCCATAAATCTCCTTGCTCTTTGGAAATCGGGTGAACAGAAGATTAAAGATGGTAAATGCCCATACTATGAAATTGGGGATGAATTAAACTTTAAATCTTGATTTAAACCAAATGGGAGGGCGAATTTCTACTGGAAACTCCCATATTTCTTGGAATTGGGCGAATGAAATCTTGAAGCTCCAATTTTCACGGGCTAAATTTCGTTTTTCTTCTCTCTCCCTCCTAGAAACCTGGGCTAAACCTACATACGTTTTTTCTTTTAAAATAAACTATGGGCGAATGAAAAAAGTTTAAAAAAACCATTATAATACAAAAAAATCGCCCAACAAAAATTTGGAGGCCCCTTAATTTCGCCCATGGGCGAAATTTCGCCCCTAAAATCATCCTTGCCGACGGCTACGAAGGATGAAGAATGGGATATTGTTGACAGAAAGGCTCTAGGAACGATACGACTAAGCCTGGCAACGTCGGTGGCTTTCAATATTTCCAAAGAAAATACAACGAAGGGTTTGATGGACACATTGGCCAAATTGTATAAAAAACCCTCGGTGTCCAATAAGGTATTTCTAATGAAGAGATTATTTAATATGAATATGTCAGAAGGTGGGTCTGTTGCAGATCATTTAAATGATTTTAATACGGTTACTAATCAACTAAGTTCTATAAAAGTGGACTTTGATGATGAGGTCAGGGCTATTATAATCTTGTGCTCATTGCCAGAAAGCTGGAACGAATTGGTCATGGCTGTTGTCACACACCCACTACAAAAACTTAGATTTTTCATCTTTTTCTTTGAGGAATAGAATCCTTCAGACTTATATGGGGCCTAGCGCAGACCCTCTCTTCCCTTATCCTCCTCCAAACGACCACAAGTTGGCCTTAGCACAAGCGCTTTTCGCAACTCGCGAGTCAGGAATCAAGACTCTTGACTCCCCTTTCTCCAAACACCGATACACAAGATACTATACAGGTATGGCTCCCTCTTCACTAGCACTTGCTACATGTATCCGTAGGCTAGGCCAAACACTAGCACCACTCACAACCTCACCAGTTGAGGTGTTGAGCTCTCGTGCTCCTCCTTCGCAAATCCCTGAGATGCGACAGGTCGACATTGCGTGAAATCTTCCCAAGCGATGCGCACACGCCACTTGTCAACCCCGCTATACTCTGCTCACGAGCTGTGTCACCGCTGCCCATTGCACAAGACCTTGGGTCTCGACATTTTGTGGCCTTAGCGATCAAGGTGCAACTTCTTCATCCTGTGAAACCTCGAGCCACTATAAGTCAACAGTGGGTTGACTCTTTCCCAGTGTGACACGTGTCCACCACCAGTCGCCCGCTTACTAGGCTAAATAATAGCGCTACTCGCATCTCGTGACTTCACGATTTGGAGTGTTGAGCCCCCATACTCCTCCTTTGACAGTTCCCGAGATACGATAAGTCAACAATGGGTTGACTCCTCCCTAGGTGACATGTGTCCATCACCTATCACCCGTTCCCACCTTTCTCTGGGTGCTTGTTGTTACACCACCTGTCAACCACATGGTCCCCACTTATGGATGGGCCATGTGTTTGCACGAGCCCTCGACGCTCGAAACTTCACGAATTATACAATAAAAAAGAAACTCCCTCAAGTTCTGAACCCTCGATAGGCGATAACCATGAAAGTTAGGATCCAATGGTTCTCTCGTGCCTTGGATCCAATGGTCACAATCACGTCATGATCTTGTGAATTGTGAATTCATGCAGCCCTACCCTTAACCACTCCAAGTCGCGAGTCAGCGAAATGATACTCTTCTGCCTATACAAAAGTTAAGATCGACGATCAATAGGGCTCCGTCAGATCCTTGGATCTACGGTCTGGGATCCCATCGCTACATGCGAAGGTTGAAAGGGTCGAGGTGTTAACACCTTAACTCCTTCTTTAGATCCATCAATCTCAACAGATCTAGGGTATTCCCGAAAGGATTTTGACCATTCGTCTACCAAATGATAGGGTATTATCTCTTTCTATAATTGGGCTCGCTATCTCTTTTGAGCTTGAATCATGAAATTCAACTTCTCAAGGCTTCAAACTCCCACGACTCCGAGACCTTAGAGAGCTATCCTTCCTTGCATAAGGTTTCTAGACCTGGATCTCATGAACCTTTAGACAGTTCTTGGGCAATCATCCCAAATCTTAGTCGAGTCTCTGGGTAAAGGTTCGACACGGTTCCAAGGTTTATGGGGTAATCCCCGGGGAAGAGTACTCTTGAGGAGCTTTCCCGAAACATTACAAGAGTTAAGAAAACAAGATGATTCTCAGTGGGGTGAATTCATGCCCCAACCTTAATCCTTTGTATAGAAACAAACTATGGCATGTAAGTATACACAGGCATCCATTATTTCCATTCTAACACATCGGGCAATCATTCTACACAGAAATTATTATGGGCATATAAACATAAGCATGTATTCATGATATTCTGTTTGAAATACAAGGTATAAAACACTTATCAGATCTACGAGGTGTGATGCAACTGCTGAGAGGGGTGCTCGTTTCCACCCAATCGTAGGCTCAGTGACTCTAAATGGATTTACCACTAGCCACCCCCGAGCTAGACCACGATGCTTTGAGGTTCAGTCTCCTACTTCCAGCTCAACAGAAATCAAGAATGAAGGTTACTCTCATCCTCCTTATGTAGGAAAATAATCCAGGATGAAGGTTACTCTCCTTCTCCTGGTATTCAGAACTCCTTGCATTTCCAGGGTTTCTCTAGTCTCTTTCGCATTCCCCGTCGTGCGCACTACTCTCTCCCTTACCACATTTCCTCTCTTGCCAATTTATGTCTGCAAGGTTTCGTGTGGCATGAATTTCGCTGTTCATGATTAGGTCTGAGGGATGTTATGGGTGGGTGGTTTACCCCCATCCCCTCATCAACTCTTGAGGAGCCTCCCCACCTACCAATCTGATGGGAAATCCATTCCAGGATCAGAGAGCTACTTTGGTTTGTGAGCAAGTATAAACCAGTACAATACTGGCTCGGTGGAAGTTATTGCAACCATTCTAGGTCCCTTCCACCACCTCTCATTATCCATCATGGTCTCTTTTAGCACATCCCTCTCCTAGAAATCATGCAACACATATCCATAACATAATTTACATTCATCGACCTTTTATGCAAAGGTCCATCAAATCAAACATTCACATCTTTGAGGTTGCCATAGTTCTTGGCCAATATAGTTATTTTTACAGACTGGGGGAAATAGGGTGTTACAATTCCCTCCCTATTAAAGGAACATCATCCTTGATGTTCTATCTATCAATATGACGTGTATGTACAAAAGTAAACAAAATTGGATATGCATGTTTCATGGCATCTTCCATTTCCCACGTAGCCTCATCTGGGCCAAAATGTGTCCATTGCAGCTTGACCTGTGCAATGGTTCGCTTCCTGAGTGGGGTTTCCTTTCTGTCCAACATGCATTGAGGTTCTGGTAGGAATTCTCCCTCTGGTTCCACCTGGATCACAGACTAGTCAATTGTATGATTAGAATCGTGTACATATTTCTTCAATAATGAAACATGGAAAACATTATGTGCTTTTACTGTGGGAGGAAGTGCTAGCCTATAGGCTACAGGTCCCACTCTATCTAGAACTTCAAAGGTTCCACAATATTGAGGTGCCAACTTGGCACAAGCTCCCATCCTCAGGGAACTCTTCCTAGGCCTAACTTTGAGATATACGTGGTCTCCCGTCTTGAATTCTCTTGGAGTTCTCTTTCGGTCGACGTAACTTTTCTGTATGTCCTTAGCGACCTTTAGATTTTGTTTGATCTGAGTTACTTGTTGTTCCATTTATTTCAACATGTCGGGTCCAATAGTAATTCTGTTTACAGGGTTGCTCCAACTGATTGGGGTGTTTCACGGTCTACCATAGAGGACTCTGAAGGGACTCATCTTCAGGGATTCTTGGTAGCCGTTATTGTAAGCAAATTCCACCAATGGTAGGTAATCTTCCCACTTCTTGGGTTGATGCATTACATGCATTCTTAGTATGTCTTCCAATATTTGGTTCACTCTTTCTGTATGTCCATCGGTTTGAGGATGATAGGCGGTGCTAAACAGTAATTTGGCCTCTAGACCAGCCATCAAGGATTTCCAAAAGTTGGAAGTAAATTTTGTGTCTCTATCAAACACTATCTCTTTAGGAATACCATGTAGTCTGAATATCTCCTTCATGAATGTGCTGGCGATATCTATTTCTTTGCAAGTCGATTTGACGGGGATAAAATGGGCAGACTTGCTCAATTTATCCACCACTACCATGATGGCGTCATTCTGTTTGACCGATGTTGGTAATCCGGTGATGAATTCCATGGAAATGGTTTCCCACTTCCATTCCGGGATTGGTAGAGGTTGTAATAATCCTACTGGGTGTCGCTGTTCTACTTTAACTTGTTGGCCTTCTATGCATTTGGCTAAGTACTCAGTTATGTCTTTCTTCAATCTAGGCCAATAGAACTGTTTCCTGGTGACTGTGATCATCTTCTGGTATCCGGGATGACCAGTATATGGTATTTTATGTATTTCATCCATTATGAACCTCTTCAAGTCATCACATTCTGGAATATACAATCTATTTTTGTAAGTTAGCAGACCTCCATCTATCATTTGGTAGCCTTCATACTTTATTCCTGTGGGTTCTTTCTCCAGGTACAAGGTCACGGTCTGAAAGAATGTGTTTGTTTCTTGTGCATTCCTAACTCTTTCCTTGACATTCGTCTCGCAGGTGCTCACTGCTACCAGATGAAATGTTTTCATACTTCTGCTAAGGGCATCAGCCACCTTATTTTCCTTTCCTTTAACATGTTTTATTTCAAAATCAAACTCACTAAGGAGGGCCATCCACCTAGCTTGTCTGGCATTGAGCTTTGGTTGGTCAAACAGATATCACAATCCACAGTGGTCTGTCATAAGCACAAATTTCCTTCCCAGGAGGTAATGTCTCCACATTTTTAAGGCGTGCACTATGGCGGCAAGCTCTAGATCATGGGTCACATAGTTGACTTCGTGCTCATTCAATTTTTGGGATTCATAGCAGGCTACACTTCCTCCTTGCATAAGGACTCCTCTGAGCCCTTCCTTGTAGGAATCTATGCACATGAGGAAGTCAGCTTCGAGATCAACGATCTTCAACACGGGTGCATGGGTTAGTAAATGTTTTAGGGATTGAAATATTTCTTCACATTCTTGTGTCCACGCGAATTTAGCTCCCTTCTTCTGGAGGGCAGTGATTGGACAACCAGTCTTGGAGAATCATTTTATAAATATCCTATAGTATCCTTCTAAGCCCATAAAGGATCTGATATCTGAAATGTCCTTTGGGGTAGGCCACTCCATGATAGACCTGGTCTTGTCAGGGTCTATTGCTACTCCTTCTTCTGATATGACATGGCCCAAGTAATGTATTTGCTTCTGGAAAAAGTCGCACTTGGTAAATTTGGCATAGAGTTGATGTTCTCTTAACACTTGAAAAGCAAAAGTCTAAGATGTTCCTCATGTTCCTCTCTATTCTTGGAGTAAATTAATATATCGTCAATAAAAACCAGTACAAATTTGTGTAGGAATTTGCTGAGCACATTGTTCGTCCATCACATAAAAGTGGTAGGGGCATTGGTTAATCCGAATGGTACTACCACAAACTCATAGTGACCATATCTCGTCCTGAAGGCAGTTTTGTGGATGTCTTCACCCTTGATTTAGACTTGATGGTATCCAGATCTCAAGTCAATCTTTGAGAAGATGTAAGAACCTCCCAATTGATCGAACAAGTCATCGATCTTGGGTAAGGGGTACTTGTTCTTTATGGTTACCTTGTTTAGTTGTCTATAATCTATGCATAGTCGGAGGGTACCATCTTTCTTCTTTACAAACAAAACTGGTGCTCCCCATGGAGACACGCTGGGCCAGATATATCCTTTGTCCATCATTTCTTTTAGTTGTAATTTAATCTCAACTGGCTCAGGTGTGCTCATCCTGTAGGGTGTCCTAGACATTGGCACTGCTCCTGGTGCAAGTTCTATCGAGAAGTCAATGTCCCTTCTTGGAGGTAGACCCAATACCTCTTTCGAAAATACATCTCTATATTCTCTTAGTGTGGGGTGGTCTTCGAGGCTTGGTTTGTCATCTTCAGTTGATTCCAACACCTGTATCGCATAAAGTAGACATCCATTTCTGCAATACTTTCTCATTTGAAGGGTTGATATTCGTCTCACCGAGATAGGTTTTTGGATCCCTCGAAGGGTTATCCTTCTTCCTTCTTCACCTACACATTCTAAAGTTTTATGGTAACAGTCCAATCTGGCTTTATATGTGACTAGCCAGTCCATTCCAATCAACAGGTCATATGATGCTAGGGGTAGTATGTTAAGGGTTGCTTGGGTGGGGAATTCACCCATAGTGAATTGGCAAGCTAGTATGACCTCTGCTACCTTTCTTTTGATGCTAGTATCTAACTATGCCAACCATGGCTTGGTGTGTTTATGTGGCTATAATTTACACTTATCAACAACTTTAGGAGCTATATAACTCAAATTTGAACCAGGGTCAATTAGAATAGACACTAGATGGTTGGTGATCATACCTTCAATATCCACCACTGAAGCTTGGTGGTCAGCTTGTTTATTATCCAAGACTACATAAATTTGCGGCAAACTCCTGGCCACATCATTGACGGTGGTAGCTTCTTGAACATTGTAAATTCTTTGAATATTATTTTGTCGATGCGGGCAATCCCTCAGTAGATGTTGTTCTCCACAACCCCAACATTTCAAGGGTTCTCTCTTTGGGTTATCAATCTTTCCTGGGGTAGATCCCGAAGGTTTATTTCCACTCTGGGAGGGTAAATTCTGTTGGTGTACACTTCGGGTTGGGAAGCTCATCCTTGAGACCTTCTTATAGTTTCTAAATCTTGGGGATTTAAACCCCTTTTTCTAGAATCCCAAACTATTCTTCTGCTTTCATAACAATATCTTTCCTTTCAGATAGTCTCTTCTAGGGGCTTTGGCTTGTCAAACTCAATCCTATTTTGATAGTCCTTAGGTAGTCCATTGATGAATCATTTCACCTTTTCCTTCTCTGCTTTTATATAGGGTACGTACCTCAGCAATTCAAGGAATCTTATGACATATTCCTCTATGGTGCATTGCCCCAGCTTGAGTTCATAGAATTCTTTAGTCTTTTTGTCGAAATATTTTTCTGACATATACTTCTTCCTGAAGTATTTCTCAAACCATTCCCAAGATAGGCCTTCTTCGTGAATCCCTTTTACATTCTTAAGGTCTTCCCACCAAATGGAAGCCTTTCCATTCAAGTTGAAAGTGGCTACTCGGGCCTTCAAGTTTTCTAAGAAGTCATGGACTCTAAAATACTTCTTTAGTCCAAGCAGCCAGGCCTCTGCCTCCTCCCCTTTCTTTATTTCACCGTTGAAAGAGGTTAGTTTGGCCTTCTTGAATTCTTCGAGATTGTGACTTTGGGAATGCTTTCGCATCTTTTGTTTTCTTCAGGAATAAGAACTAGTTCTACTACTAGAATATCCCTCCAAGTCGCCCGTTTCCTTTCTAGAGGAATCATCCGACACTTTTCCCTTATCTCTGGGGTGAACCTTTCTCGAAGTGCTCTTCCCAGTGCGGCCACTTAAAAGACCATGTTTCTGTATCTTAGGTGGACTTTGATTTTTCTTTGTCTGTCGTCGGTCCACATGATTGGTGTTAGGTCCATGCTGCAATTGTCTTTGTATGTAGGATAAACTCTGCAACAAGACTGCATTAATTTATGTTTTCTTCTCTTGCTCTTTTATCAACCTCTCGTTGTCGGCCTTGCAACTTTGTAGTTCGACCATGAGGCTTCTCACAGTCTCAGCTAGATTGGGAGGGGTCTCTACCTCTCTCCTTTCATCAGACTCTTTGTCTCTGTTGTGGGAGCCATCCCCCACTTCGTGGTGTGTCACCATTCTATGCGTCTGCAGTTTCCCGTGGTTGATCGTCTTCTTGTTGTGCAAGAAAAACACTTATTGTTAGTCAAAATTATATTCATTCACAATCAATGCATAATTTATATTTTTTAAATGCATACACACAATAGGAATTTTCATTCTTAACTTTGGATTTTTCTAAAGGGTGTTAAGATAGAGGGTTACTCCTTTTAAGTGTACTTCAAATGGAATTTCTGCGCAACTCGTTCATGAGCCCAAGTAGGCCAAGTGTTGTAACCATGATTTGATACCAATTTGTCACACACCCACTATAACAACTTAGATTTTTCATCTTTTTCTTCAAGGAACAAAATCCTTGAGACTTCTATGGGGCCTAACACAGACCCTCTCTTCCCTTATCCTCCTCCAAATGACCACAAGCTATCCTTAGCACAAGCTCCTTTCACAACTCATGAGTCAGGAATCAAGACTCTCGATTCCCCTTTCTCCAAACACTGATACCCGAGATACTATACAAGTATGGATCTCTCCTCACTAGCGCCTGATACATGTAACCGTAGGCTAGGCCAAACACTAGGACCACTCGCAATGTCGACAGTTAAGGTGTTGAGCTCTCGTGGTCCTCCTTCGTGAATCCCTGAGAAATGAGAGGTCAACGTTGCGTGGACTCTGCCAAAGTGACACGCACATGCCACTTGTCAACCCCACTATACTCTGCTCATGATCTGTGTCGCCGCCGCCCATTGCACGAGACCTTGGCTCTTAGCGTTTCGTGGACTTAGTGATCAAGGTGCAATTTCTTCATCTTATGAAACCCCGAGCCACAATAAGTCAACAGTGGGTTGACTCTTTCCCAGTGTGACACATGTCCACCATCGGTCACTCACTTCCTAGGCTAAATACTAGCGCTACTCGCATCTCATGACTTCGTGAGTTGGAGTGTTGAGCCCTCATGCTCCTCCTTCACGAGTTCCTAAGATACGATAATTCAACAATGGGTTGACTTCTCCCCAGGCGACATGTGTCCATCACCTGTCACCCGTTCCCACCTTTCTCTGGGTGCTTGTTGTTATGCCACCTGTCAACCACGTGGTCCCCACGTATGGATGGGTCACATGTTTGCATGAGCCCTTGGCGCTCGACACTTCGCGACTTCTACAATCGAAAAGAAACTCCCTCAAGTTCCAAACCCCCGATAGGCGATAACCACAAAGTTCTGATCCAATTCTCTTGTGCCTTGGATATAACGGTCACAATCACATTGCAATCTCGTGAATCATGAGTTCATCCAGCCCTACCCTTGACCACTCCAAGTTGTGAGTCAGTGAAATGCTACTCTCCTGCCTATACAAAAGCTAATATCGATGGTCAATAGGGCTCCGTCAGATCCTTGGATCTACGGTCTGGGATCCCATCGCTACATGCAAAGGCTGAAAGGGTCGAGGTGTTAATGCCTATGCTCCTTCTCTAGATCCATCGGTCTCGACAGATATGGGGTATTCTCGAAAGGATTCTGACCGTTTGTCTACCAAATGATAGGGTATTCTCTCTTTCTATAATTGGGCTTGCTATCCCTTCTGATCTTGAATCATGAAATTCAACATCTCGAGGCTTCAAACTCCCACGGCTCTGAGACCTTAGAGAGATATCCTTCCTTGGATAAGGTTTCCAGACTCGGATCGCATGAACCTTCAGATGGTTCTTGGGAAATCGTCCCAAATATTAGTCGAGTCTCTGGGTAAAGGTTCAGCACGGTTCCAAGTTTTATAGGGTAATCCCCGGGGAAGAGTACTCTTGAGGAGCCTTCCCGGAACATTAAGAGAGTTAAGCAAACAAGATGATTCTCAGTGGGGAAAATTCATGCCCCAACCTTAATCCTTTGTACAGAAACCGAATATGGCATGTAAGTATACATAGGCATCCATTATTTCCAGTCTCACACACCAGGCAACCATTCTACACAGAAATTATTATGGGCATATAAACATAAGCATGTATTCATGATATTCAGTTCGAAATACAAGGGATAAAAAAATTATCAGATCTACCAGGCGTGATGTAACTCCTGAGAGGGGTGCTTGTTTCCACCCAACCGTACGCTCAGTGACTCCAAATGGATTTACCACTAGCCACCCCTGAGCTAGACCACGATGCTTTGAGGTTCAGTCACCTACTTCCAGCTCAACAAAAATCAAGGACAAAGTTTACTCCCCTTCTCATAATGCAGGAAAATAATCCAGGACAAAGGTTACTCTCCTTCTCCTAGTATTCATAACTCCGTGTGTTTCCAGGGTTTCTCCAGTCTCTTTCGGGATCCCCATCACACACACTGCTCTCTCCCTTACCACATTTCCTCTCTTGCCAATTTATGTCCTCAAGGTTGCGTGTGGCACAAATTCCACTGTCCGTGGTCAGGTATGAGGGCTATTACGTATGCATGATTCACCCCCATCCCCTCATTAAATCTTGATGAGCCTCCCCACCTACCAATCTAATGGCAAATCCATTCCAGGATTAGAGAGCTACTTTGGTTTGTGAGCAAGTATAAACCAGTACAGTACTGGCTCGATGGAAGTTAATGCAACCATTCCAGGTCCCTTCCACCACCTCTCATTAGCCATCATGGTCTCTTTTAGCACATCCCTCTCCCAACAGTCATGCAACACATATCCATAACATAATTTACATTCATTGACCTTTTACGCAAAGGTCCGTCAAATCAAACATTCACATCTTTGAGTTTGCCGTAGTTCTTGGCCAACATAGTTATTTTTACAGACTAGGGGAAACAAGGTGTTATAGTTGTAAGTAACTCTGACTCTAGTTCAAATAACTTAAAATTTGATGATGTTGTTGGTGTTATCCTTAGTGAGGAAATGCGACGGAAAAGCACAGGTGAGACATCAGGAAATGCGTTGAACATGGAGAACAGGGGAAGACAAAAGGATAGAGGAAAGGGTTTCGGGAACCGTGGGAA
>SNQJ01S0100545.1:0-20578 GCA_010110895.2 Picea sitchensis | reverse complement strand
CCTCCAAGGGAGGGCCCTTGGACCCCCACAAGTAAGCTCTTCTTACAACTTTGAAAATGGAAATGAAAATGGTGAAAGAATTCTTTGCTAATCCACTCAAGGGGTGAGATGGATTGCCCAAAGCAATGATGCAAGTATACTCTCGGCAAGGATAGAAGAGTCCTCAAGAGAATAGTGGCAGCATAACTTTGCTATGAAATTCCTTGAAAAATGAAGTGTATCCATGGCTTTTTTATAGCATTTCTTTGAGCTATTGTTCAACTAGTTTGTAGTGTGTAAAGAAGCTAATTAGGGCATTTCTAGGTCTTTGACCAACCATCTAGTCGAATCTAGTCCAGATTTGAGTGTCAAATTATCTTGGAAGCTAAACCAGAAGTGGGTGGGAGGCCGACCACTCTCATAAATGCACCATTTCTTAGGTACACAGATTTTTGCGATAATAGTCGCGCATTGTGCACATGTGTGTGAATCTTGTGTTTCTGTTTCGCACATGTGTGCACTCACCCAGTTTCTTCATAGAGCCCTTCAATTTTTCACTATTTTGTATAGTTTTTTACCCTTTATGAATGCTTTTGTGTTAATTCAGGTCCATGGATGACTTCATAACTGTTTGACGATGCTGAATTCTTGTAACCATTTGTGGACGAAATTTCAGTGATAACAGATGCCCCCTGATGGATGAGGTGATGAGAATACATATAGACGAAATCCATTAATGTTTCTTCTACTAAGAGTGATGTGTTGTAAGAGATATCAATAGTGGGATCGTCCAGAGAGATCCATTGGAGGGAAAAAGGAACTGGTAGAACCCAACCTTCCATGAGGTGTGTAAAAAATAAACTGTGTACAAACGAGGCTGGCATGCCCCATGCTTGTGTCATGTAAGTCAAAAAGAGGAATGAAGTGTTGGTGTATACAACTGTAGCACCCTTGGGGGAAGTCGTGATAAAGGCATACGAAAATTATGTAGATGAACATACTCTGAATAGCAGCCAGTGACAACTGTAAGAGGTATCATGGATTCTGTGGGCATTGATAGCCTAGCCAAGTTCAGAGGTCTTCGGCAAGTAAAAGAACTAACTGCAATAGTTGCAAAGTAAGACCCATCGTAACATGAGAAAGTGTTGACGTCGAATGTTATGGGGGTCAATGATAGCAGGGACCAATTGTGTTTCTCCCTGTTCCATCCGAGATCTCTCATTGGATGGGTAATGAGAATCAAGATACTGTCGCCCTTCGGGAAAAGAGTGCTAATGTCGACAAAAAGGGGGACGTGACTCCCAGAAGAAAATGGCTTCATGAAATCTACTAGGTGAGGTTAGGAAGTGGAGGAGGTACATGGAAGAAGTCAAGATGTAGGAAGACTCAAGACCACCCTTGGTTGGATTATATGTGAGATAAAATTGGTCGCAACCGTTCAATGAGGTCGAGTGTCAGGAGGACAGAAAGACAGGGGATAAGTTGTGCCAGAGGTGGGACAAAGTGAATAAACTCAGAGGGTAGAGATAAGTGGCCTGTGGGGTACTCTGAAGATATGGACGATGTCGTCAAGGGTAAAATGATAGGTAGTGCCCCAACCAAGGGTGACATGGGTTGCATTTTTCCAGAAAAGGGAAGAAGGTCGCCAAAGGTGATGATAAAAAGGTAATGTAACTGCTGGAAACAAAGGCGTTTGTACAATAAATAAAGAATAATGTTGGGATAAGTGTACAAATACAAAAATGGGTGTCCCAATGTGATATGGTTGTCCCGGGTAGGGCACAATTTTCTTGGAGAACTGGTGGAGGGTGGGGGCCCCATGGGTGGGTTTCTGTATGAGGTAAGTGAAATGAAGGGAAATTGGCAGATGGGAAAACTGATTGTGGATGAAATGGAAGGCTCATGATACTGCAGAGGTGCAGTCCAAAAATAGAACGGTGAAGAGATAATCTGGGAGTCCGTTGGGAAAGCTAGCAAAATGAGGAGAAGGAGTATGTGGCTGATTCGCGACATGATGTAAGACTATCGGGACTCCCATCCCTAAAGGGTTGTGAAAAACAACATGAGTGTCAAAAGTGAAAAAGGGTGCTATGAATGGGACAACTCATGTGGGTAAGAGTGCTACCGAGAGACAGTATCGAAGATGCAAATGGAGGTGTTGGTACTGCAAACCCAGAAATGGGGATCCTAGAGGAAAATGTGAGAGGGTGTGACTGGAAATGTAAGTGAGATTCAGAGGGAATGACTACATGCCATGTTGAGTATATACTTGAAGGGGTTGTGTTGATGTATGATGACCAAGTACCTGCACACATGAAAACCAAATACCCGACGTGAACAATATCTGAAGAGAAACAAATATATGAGCATGTATTTGATAATTTTGAATATGCGCATACGTACCTGGTCAGGGTATGAAAAAATGGTGTCCAAGGGACTCAGGATGAAAAGAGGACCAGGGATGGTCGTGATGTAGATGACGGGATGTTGATCCCGTGGTTGAAGACGGATCGAGAAATGGACGTCTGAAGCTCCCAGAATGGTGAGTGGAAGTTTGGCAAAAAGGCCTATATATAGCTATAGGGCCCACATTGCCACCTCATTTGTACTTGCTGCTATAGTGACTGGATGACAAGTATTCAGAGGAGATTTGTAGATTTTGGGAGGATGAGGCATCTGATCGAGGACCAACAAGCTTCAGGTTAGTGGTCTGATCATCCTACATAGAAGTGGAGTCGTCAATTTGTTGTGCCTCTTTCATAACCTTAGTGAGCAAAATAGAGGTGCTTGCAAGCTCAATTGGGTTTGCTGAGCAGTACAGCTGCAAGGAAAATGGTTAGAAAAAAAAATATAAAACAAAAACTAAGAATTAAATTAAGAAATAAAACAACAACTAAATTTATAAGCATAGGGGCATAGAGACAAAAAGAACAATGAGACCCATGTCACCAATGATAAGGCTGATATTAGTGAAAGAAAACACTGAGAAGCAAGGGGACTATGAGTCCCTTCTTCCTCCAAGGGGGGGTTCTTGGACCCCCACAAGTAAGCTCTTCTTACAACTTTCAAAATGGAAATGAAAATGGTGAAAGAATTCTTCGCTAATCCACACAAGGGGTGAGATGGATTGCCCAAAGCAATGATGCAAGTATACTCTTGGCAAGGATAGAAGAGTCCTCAAGAGAATAGTGGCAACATAACTTTGCTATGAAATTCCTTGAAAAATGAAGTGTATCCATGGCCTTTTTATAGCATTCCTTTGAGATATTGTTCAACTAGTTTGTAGTGTGTAAAGAGGCTAATTAGGGCATTTCTATGTCTTTTACCAACCATCCAGTCGAATCCATTCCAGATTTGAGTGTCAAATCAGCTTGAAAACTGAACCAGAAGTGGGTGGGAGGCCGACCACTCTCATAAATGCATCGTTTCTCAGGTGCACGACTTTTTGCAACAACAGTCGTGCATCATGCGCATGTGCGCGAATATTGAATTTTTGTTTTGCGCATGTCTGCGCGCGCCCAGTGTCTTCATAGTGCCCTTCAATTTTTCACTATTTTGTATAGTTTTTGACCCTTTTTGAATTCTTTTGTGTTAATTCAGGCCCATGGATGACTTCATAACTGTTTGACGATGTTGAATTCTTGTAACCATTTGCAGACAAAATTTTAGTGATAACACTCTAGATAATCAAATTTTAGACTGGCATCTCGCACACATATAAACAGACATACACATAAACATGTAAATACATTTTTAAAGGAAAATATGATCCATAAGACACAAAAAGACACAAAAATTCATATATAATATCATAAGCACTAGAGTACATAGGTGGACGCAAGTGCCTCAAAAAATATAACCAACAATGAGTCATGGGGCTTATGCCCTCAAAACATATATACAGGTGGAGCTATCAAAGTCTAGACTAACTAAGGTCAGGGCTTGTGGGCCCAGTTTTAATAATCAATAGTTTTTGACAAATGCCGAAATAGTCGGACCCACATCCGTGGTGCCCCCACTACATGAGGTTGCATGGATGGTGGCAGATCCTCAATATCTTCCATAAGGATGGTGCGAGTGAGTGAGGTAAAATTTTTCTCAACTCATCTCAAAACCCTCTCAGCCTCACCGATTGGAAGCTCTCCTGCTGTTGTTGGTCCCCCTGCAGCGGTAGGTATGACCCCTGGCTGAGGATGACACCTGTTCTTTACATAATCTACAGATCGTGAGAGTCCCACATCTGCACACAATAGACATGTATTTGTCAAATACTATGGTATCAAAAAATGATATATACAAAAAACAACATAAAAATTATNGATGCAAACTTACCCATCTCGCCTCACTCCCCGCCTGGAGGTACAGGGATCTCAAGATCTATTGAGAAATCAATCCCAACATAAGGATAATCCTCTATGGATGGGATCTGCCATGACAACCAAGGAAAGAAGTCATCATGAAAGGACTCATTGGTCCTTCCACCACCCTATCGTGGAAACAAAACTACCCATCTGCAAACTGCAGGAAGAGAGGCCTGATGTCCTCATACCACCACTCAAGGACTGAAACTAGGAACTCTTTCAAAGAAGAAATAGCATAGAATTGTCTCGAACCCGAAGTTCCTCTGCATCTACAACCAGTAATCTGTCAGTTTCCTCTTCATACAATCCAACAATGTAGTTCTCCAGTCAAATATCTATGCATTTAAGCACTGGACTACATAGTTCATCTGTGCACGAGATGCCTGATGTAGAGCCTCAAAACCAGTCATCTACCCAATAAGAAACACAATCGCCTGTAGTGATAAATTGGTGATCTTTCTTATTAGCACCTAAGAGCTCGATCGGTTTGTACCAACCTCACAATAAAGTCCTATCAATTTTGCTATGTTATGAAGCCTCAAAGGAAATGTTCGAAAATTGACTAGTTCCCCTCTCCTGGAGAGGCCAATCAAAAAGTGTATGTCCTTTGTAGTGGGCACCAGTGACTGCCCCTCTAACATAAAAGCTTCTGTGTCAGGGTGCCATTATTCAACCAAGGCATTCAGTAGCCTAGGTTGTGCTCTCATGAAAGGACACAGGAAAAAATTGATCAAACCACATTGCATTAACACTGCCACAACATTAGGGTCTTCCCCAACTAGTGCACTGATATCTTCATGCTCTCGTTCTCTCCATTGCACATACATTCTACACATGGGCAAGTTTTCATAAGGTTAGGCCTTTCTTTTTAAACCTTTTTGCACTCACGAGAGGGTCCACGCGGGCTGTTGTGATGACAGTCGCATGTACACATGCTCTGAAATCAAACAGAGCGAGTGTACACGCGAGCTGCCATAGGACAACCCACGTGGACCTAGGGATGACCTTTTAAAGTTCAACGCCCCCACAAGAAACCACATTAAATGCATAAATAAAGAATTAAAAAGCAAGGAGAGGTAGTTTATACTTACTTGGTCCATACGGATGGTCATTTTGTCCACTGTAGCTCCCGGAATCACCACTTTTATCAAAGGGGTTTTTTTGCTCCAGCGTCAATTTCCAAATCAACAATGGTGATAATGAGTTTCCAGCTTCTATTTATAGACTTTTTGTCCCTTTTTGTCACTTTTTTGGCCCCCCTTATCATTTTCTGTGAATTGAAAACCATTTAGAGTGATTCAGGAGTTACTTTGGAAGGTTACGATCGGGTATCAGGACATTTTTTGGAGTTTTGGGTCACTTTTGACAGTCCATGGAAAAACCTCAAATGGTCAACCTGAGCATATAGGTTAGGTTTCCACCCCTACTTTTGTATCTCATTGTCTTTATCCCTTTTCCATAGGATCGATCCCATCAGGTTGCAACACAGAACCATCATTTTTTCTTTAGAAGTGTCGCGATTTGGTGGTAGAGCTTACCAGAGCATGGATGCCCTAGGTAGATGCTGGTTGCATTATGGTGTCCATGCTGTCACTAATGACTGTAGGCTCGGGAGTCCTTTTTGGTTTTCCTGTTTACACATTTGAGCCTCATTTGCATGACTCTTGACCTCACCCATGGGAATCCCAAAACATAACGGGTCTTCTTTTAAGCCCTTTTTAGACCCTCTAAACATGAAAAGGTTGGTGAGCGATCTTGTGGCCTTTCATGCTCATTAAACTGAAATTTGAAGTCACGTCTATCCGACGGTAGTTTACCCCTTTTTCCGTCTGGATGGTCAACTATACGAACAAAGGTATACTCTTAGGAACTTCAGTTCTCTATAAGAGTACTCTCAGGTATAATTTTAACCCTTTTTTGGGCCCGAGAGACTAAATTTATGAAAAAGGAACCCCCACAGAGTCCATAGTTAAGCTCTTTTCAGAATCTCTAAAATTGAAAAGATTGTCGAGTGAACTTATTCTTTCACACTCGTTAAAATGGTCCAAAATAACATTCCTGACAGAGTCCATAGTTAATCTTTTTTCAAGCTCCTTAAAAATGAAAAAATGGCTGAGTGATCTTGTCTTTATCACACTCGTTAAATTGGTTTTGAATAGACATGTTGTCGGTGATAGTTTACCCCTTTTTCAAACCGACTAGATTACCTTCAAAAAAGGTACCCCATTGGAGTCTCCTTTTATGTTTTTCAAACTCTCTAAATATGAAAAACCATTGAGATTACCTTCTCTAGGCTCGTTAAACTTACATTGAAAGACGTTACCATTGTGTGTCTTATTAACCACATTTTCATACCCACGTCTTTGGCCTAATGTTGGCTCCATGTTTCTCTCAACTGAACCATCTGAAGTATGCCTTATACACAAGCCCTATAGCAATTTTCCTCTGCATCTTGACACCTTTGGCCCTTGAAGGATTTCTCCCTAGTGTCGTTTTCTGCATATGTCCCTTTCCCCTGAGCATCCCTATGTTCTGTGTGCTTGGAACTAGTATGTTTGTGACACTCGATCCTCCTTTGTAACGTAGCATTGTTTTATTCTTTTTCAAGCTTTCCAACACTATTGAAAAAGACAAAAAAAATCAAATATACCCCAAAAAGAGGAAGGGAAAAGTATTTTCTTCTATGGAAGAACAATGAGTCTCCCTTGGACAAAGAACATCCTTTTGTTTGTTCTTCAAGATCTCGGTTTTAATACAACCTTAGGAAGTTGTTATTTCTACATAGAGTTGTGTCCTCCTCCGTTTGGTTATTCTTCCAAACATATGGAGAGTTTGTGTTGCCTCCTACATCATGAACTTATGTCAAATGACATGCTACCTGAGTCTCATCATTTGTCATGCTATTTCCTAAGGGAAGGTTTACCAAACCTGATTCAACCCCTTTTCAGTTTGTCTCTTGCCCTCATGCCCTGCCATCTCGAAATTCCAAT
Source organism: Picea sitchensis (assembly GCA_010110895.2). Lineage (NCBI taxonomy): Eukaryota > Viridiplantae > Streptophyta > Pinopsida > Pinales > Pinaceae > Picea > Picea sitchensis. Next base: position 13,248 of record SNQJ01S0100545.1, on the reverse strand, counting down.
CAAGTCTTTGTTTGAAAGCAATGAAGCCTTTAGTCCGTTCATCAAGATCATCTAGTCCATACCTGACAAGCAGTCGAAGACCTCTGGGTAGTGAAGTCGTACACTCATATTACACTCCTACCTGAGTTTTGAAGATTTTGAAGTTGTTGCTCAAGCTCTGAAGACCTCATCTCCAGCCATCAGGCCTTATCAGCTTCTAGAAGATGGATACTCTACATGTATATCTTTTTGATTTCGAGATGTAGCTCTGCTGTGTATTTCTCACGGCTACACTTTGTATAGTTATAGGACATGGATCTATAGTGTATTTGATTGGTAGCCATTATTTTATTTCATCCCGAGCATGGGTATGCCCACCTCGGTGAGACAATTATCATTTTGCAGAAGGCACCTCCTAATTTTTGGTCCCTAGGCTCACTTGTTTGGAGAGTTGGTGAAGATTGTTAATGTATTTTAGCCATCAGATGATATTCTGACCTCACACATTAGGGGGCATCTTTTATAACCCTAATTTTCACCAAACATTCTTACCTAGCATCAGGCCATCTTAGATTCCTTCTTTGGCAAAACACTATTGAACAAATCTTCTTAAAAAACCTTTTTATAAAGGCCCACATGCCCTGCTCCATTACAGCACACTTGTACATGCTAGCTGACCCAAGACAACATGTGTGTACCTACAAAGGAATGGAAAAATGAAAGTTGTTGATGGAACACACAACTTTGGGTAAGTTAACTAAACCTTTCGGCGATGCATGACTGGTCACTCGACCAAATACTTAGCTTCTTCTAGCCTATAAAAGAAGGGTTAGGGGTCCCATTTGGCTTCTTCTAGCCTATAAAGAAGGGTTAGGGGTCCCATTTGAAAGGAGGAGAATCATAGTAAAGAAACTATACTCCAACTGCTTTTCCCTATACTTCTCTTTTCACAAGGATAGCTAAAGGTTGGGACAAAGAGAAGTATAGAGAAAAGAAGTTGGAAGACAAGGAAAGAGGTTTTTCCGTGACCAGTGGAAGAAGAGCCCAGGACCAGGATCGAGGAGTAGTAGCCGACTTTATCATTGTAAGGTGTCATTGTGAAGTTAATAAAATAATTGCTTTTCCCGTCCCGCCATATGAGATTGTCATTATTGGAATATTGATTGTATGATTGATTAAATCTCTAACCTGTTAGTTCATAGATCAAATGCATGTGGATTTCTTTGTTTGTCTTGAGTGAATGCAGGTCAGCATTGGGAGGAGAGTTGCAGTCAAAGAATGACCAAGCTCGAAAAGGGGTCGACATCAAACATGAAAAATAAGGTACGTCAACTTAATCTCTTGAGCCTTGTATTTACATATGAGTAATGGGGGTTTAGGCATGGGATGATGGTAAAAAGTAAGAATATTTAGTTCATTTCTGCATGCATGATAAAACCCTTAGTGCTAGTCCGTAGCAGGTATTTCCCACCCACAACACTACTCCTACTATTTTAGAATTATCTGATCATTATGCTATCAAACAAGAAGGAGTAATCGATGATCTAGCTATTTCAGTTGATTCATGGGAGTATCCTGCTGATTTTGTCATATTGCAACCTAAAACCCATTTTGGGGGCCACCCTCTAATTCTAGGAATACCATGGTTAGCTAAAACCAATGCCTTCATTGGATGTAGATCTGGTTCAATGACCATCTCTAATGGTTATAATACCAAGAAACTTACCCTTTATCCTCATGCTACACCCTGTGTGGAACCCAAAAATTCTTTATGGATGGACATTGAGGATGAAAGTGCTATGCCTGTACTAACCATAGGAAAATCCCCGAGTTTCAAAGATGAAACAGAGGATGAGCTAATCAATATCTTTATTAGTGACCCCTCTGTTGTTACACCAAACACGTATCACCGATTGAGTAGAATCTTTGACCCTACTACCTAGGAAGGAGCTAGTGCAGAGATGTTCTCTTAAATTGTTGTAAATCAAGTTAATTCAGTTGTAACAAAAGACAATTAAACAATTGAATTATTTCCTAAAGTCAGTTGTAAGAGCATCACTGTAGAAATCGAGCCTGGAAAAATCTTGAACATAAATCCTGATTTATATTCTATTGAAACTAAATGTTTGATGAAATTATTGATTGAACATAAAGAGCCATTTTCAGTGAAACTAAATGTTTGATGAAATTATTGATTGAACATAAAGAGCCATTTTCCTGGGATTACATGGATATGAAAGGAATTTCCTCTGAACTATGCACCCACCATATATACATTAAGGAATATTTCCAACCCATTTTCCAACCCCAAAGGAGAGTGAACCCTAATGTTAAAGAGATCATTAAGGAAGAACTCCAGAAACTTCTAAATGCCAGATTCATCTACCTTAGATCAGACAATGAGTGGGTTTCACAGTTGGTTATTGTGCAGAAAAAGAATGGTAAATGGAGAGTGTTTGTGGACTATAGAGACCTTAATAAGGCCACGTAGAAGGATCATTTCCCTCTTCCATTCATTTATCAGGTTCTAGACAACCTGTATGGGAAAAAGTTTTTCTCTTTCCTAGATGGATTTAGTGGTTATAACTAGATAACCATTGCTCCACAGGACCAAGATAAGACCACCTTTACCATCCCTTGGGGTACATTTGCCTACAAGGTTCTCCCATTTGGCTTATGTAATGCACCAACCACTTTCTAGAGAGTTGTAATTGGTATTTTCTCTGATATGGTGAATGACTGTATGGAAATATTCATGGATGACTTTACACCTTACGGTATTGATTTCAGTGAAGCTTTAGCTAATATAGAAAAAGTACTCAAAAGATGCATACAGTCTCATCTTTCTCTTAGTACAGAAAAGTGTCATATGATGATAAGTGAAGGTGTGGTCTTGGGACACTTCATTTCTTATGCAGGAATTCAAGTTGACTCGGCCAAAATCCAGGTAATTTTGGACATTCCAACTCCATCAACTCAGAAGGAAGTATGAATCTTTTTAGGGTATGCTGGATATTAGAGGAGATTCATTAAAAAAAATCCAAACTAGCCTCTCCTTTATTTTTTATATTAAAAAAATATGTTGACTTTAGTTGGAATGACAAGTGCAAGTTGTCTTTTGCAGATCTGAAACAAAAATTGTCCACGGCTCCCATTTTGAGAGGGCCCAATTGGGCTCTGCCATTTCAAATTTCTTCAAATGCCTCTGATACTGCAATTGGCGCAGTGCTAGGGAAAAAGGAGGACAAATATCCTTATGTTATCTACTATATCATCAAAAACTTGGCTCCTACTGAGCTAAATTATACAGTTATAGAAAGATAATTCTTGGCAGTAGTTTATGCAATCAATAAATTTAGGCATTATCTCACTAGTTATTCTACTTTTATTCATACTGATCATTCAAAAATTAAATAGTTAATGAATAAGCCTATTACTAATGCCTGAGTAACAATATGGTTTCTATTACTACGAGAATTTGACATCACTATAGTTGATAGACCATGAAAAGAAAACGTGGTTGTTGATTTTCTCTCAAGATTGAATATAAATGATGATAATTCACCTATAGATGATTCCTTTCTAGATGAACATTTGTTTGCAATATATTCTCACTCACCTTGGTATGTAGACATTGCTAATTATTTGGTTGCAGGGAAGGTACCTCCACATCTATCTTCCCGATAAAGAAGGAAGATAATTTAGAAGAGTGCTTGGTGTAGTTGGATAGGGGGATACCTTTTCTACACATGCTTGGATCAAGAAATTGGGAGATGTGTGAGAGATGATGAAGTTTATGATCTGTTTAAAGATTTCCATGATGGCCCTTGTGGGGGTCATTTTTCTAATAAAAGGACTGGGCATAAAATTTTGAGGATGGGCTATTTTTGGCCCACAATATTTCAGGATGCAAAGAAGTATGTCCAAGCTTGTGATAGTTGCTAGTGAATGGGTAAGCCAAATCATAGGGATGAGATGCCTCTCTAGCCTCAAGTGGTTTTAGAGCCTTTTGAGATATGGGCCATGGATTTTGTAGGGCCCATTAACCCACCTTATAATCAGAAATTCTATACATTGGTCTGCATAAATTACATGACCAAGTGGGTTGAGGCAAAAGCACTCATTAGCGCCTTAGAAGAAGTTGTCTTAGCATTTTTATTTGAAGACATCTTTATTAGTTTTGGATTTCCCAGAGATTTAGTAACTGATGGGGGACCACCTTTCACATCACATAAGTTTGAACCCATACTCAGTAAATATCATGTTTTCCATAGAACAACTTCTCCATACCATCCCCAAGGTAATGGGAAGGTGGAAAGTACAAACAAATTCATAGAAGCTATTCTTACTGAAATAGTGAGGGAACATCACAGGGATTGGTCTGATAGATTGCATGAATATTTATGGGCTTATCGAACCACTTGGAGGGACACAAGTGGTTTTTCTCCTTATGAACTCGTATATGGGAAGAGCCTTGTTTTTTCCATTGAATTCGAGATCAAAACCCTAAGAACTGCATCAACAGTTAATCTAGACTTGACTGTAGCACAGAAGGCCAGAATGTAGCAGCTAAACGAGTTGGATGAGAAGTGTTTGGACACTATTCATCAAACCACAGTAACTCAACAACAAAGAACCAAGTGGCATGAATGAGTCATCAAGTCGGAAATTATTCAAAAAGGGAGATTGGGCTCTGTTCTATGATTCGTGATTTAAAGAATTTTAGGGTAAGCTGCGTAAAATATGGCTGGGACCTTATGTGGTAGACATTGTTTTTCCCAATGGGACAGTCAGGTTAATCACTATTGATTGATCCAATACACAGTTACTTGCAAATGGTCATCGCTTGCGCCTGTATCAACATCCACTTTCCTAAGATGAATTTAAATCCAGATGTATACTTGATATAGATTATCACTTTTTATAGGGAAAGGATCTTGCTCCTTCCCTTTCTGAACCTTAGAAATTTTATATTTTCAATAAAACTTTATATATAAATAAACTCTACAAATTTGAACTTTTTTGGTTTTGCTTAAGTTTTTTTTTTTATGTTTTTCTAGTAAATTCAGCCAAAGTGTATTAGGCAGTTACTTGTGTGCAGATAGATTGATGAACAACACGGTAGAATACAACAAAAGGAGCCAAAGGATTGGTTTTTGAAGTTTGAAAAACTTCCTAAAAATTAAGGTATTATGTGTTTGGTCGGATTACATGTTGTTACACCATGGTCACTTTACATGTCGTTATACTCTTTTCCGACAAATTGGCCGATTTACATACTGTTACACCTTTTTCTTGATAAATTGGCTTATTTACATGCATCTACACCTAATTCCACCAGTTCGGCCAAAAATACATGTTGATACACCTATCGTTGTTATTCCTCTTCGCTATTTTTCATATCGCTTCACCCATTTTTCGCATTTCTACCATGTTGAAACACTGTTGTTTTTTCACTTCCACTGTTATTTTTTCCACTCTCTCTGTCAAAAAAGGCTGCTTCATCATTACTTGACTCGACATCCATATATTTCCAATTGGTCAACCATAGAAAGGACTCCACCTATGTTCCACCTGTCATATCATCATTTCTCATGTTCCAGAGCCATCTCTCATCATTACAGCTATTCCAGGCAGATCAAATGGTGGTTGGATAGTGTAGTTACTTCGACAGATTGGTTTGTGCGGTAAGTTATGAGGTACGTTACTAATCCTACATGTCAAAGTGATGTAGATATAGAAGAAATCTTTAATGCTTACCTGTCGGCTGTCCTAAATTCATTAAACCAAGAGCCAATCAGATTAGTTGGGGGGAACCAAAATCTATGCCAACCAAGAGTAAAATCCCTTTTTACATTCACCTCCACCACCTTTTGACCATGCTTATTTTTGCTGAGACACTGCGTTCTTTATGCAATCCACGTTCAACCTTGTTGTGTCTCTAGTTTAGGTGTTGGTTTCTCCTCTTAAGTGATTGTTATACTCTAAAGTGACGTCATGGTAGGATTGACTGTGAAGTATGAACCAGAAAATCTGGATGCATTTCTACTACATTCAAATGTTTACAAAATATTTCTACAGGCTGGTTGGATTTCTTATTTTAAGAAGCTATAGGGGTTTAATGAAGCAGAGGTATTGGAGTTCAGTGATAATCTCACAAAAGGATATTCAATGGTGCATGGGTTGAGGATTTCAGTGATAGAAGAAAGCATGGCTACTGTGACAGGGTTTTTGACCATAGAAGAAATATGGTTTAATAGAAAAGCACACCTTTCCGATGCACAGAAGGTTTTTCTCTTGGATAATGAGAAAGTACAGACCAAGGGCCAAGGTGCAGATGTAAGTTCCATACCAAAACCATGGGGGAAAGTGTCAGAATTTGTAAAAAGGTACATTACATGCAAAGGAAGATATCAAGTAGTTTATTTTTCTGATTTTATACTACTATCAAATTTGAGACATCAGAAGCTAATAAACATCCCTTATTACCTTCTTCATTCCTTACATAATATGGCTCACTTTGTCAATAGATCGAAGCATCCTATGAGTTGTCTTTTCAATCACAAAATGATAGAATTGTTGATTCATAATGGAATGGGAATTTCTAATGTCCCATTACCTGAAGTGGAAGAACAACAAAATTTTGTGCCTATTGTTATGGCTTACCCTGAGAAACCTATTCCTGAGCCCTTGGCTACACCAGTAGTTAAAATCCCCATTGTAACTGCTCGTAAGTCTAATCCAAGAGGCCAACACAACACCATAATCAACTCTAACACCACTCTGAAAAGCATCAACAAAGTTGAACCAGAACAACTTAACCCTATGCCTATGGTTGTTCTTGATCCAACAGTTGACAATGAAATCCCTGGACCAAATCATGAGCCTCAGCCCTCGACTGCAACAGTTGTTGTTGAAGAACTCTCTCCTACTCCTACAACTCAAAAGTAGAAACTCCATGCTTTTTTATTTGCATTTCCTAGGAAGAGAACTAGGTCAGAGAGGTCTCCTACAATAGAAGTTACAACCCCCATTGTAACAACCAGAACGTGGACTTCATCTCCTGTTGAACCAACAACAACTCAAAACCCTCCTATTGATTCAATAATCATTGAATCCCCAACTATCATTGCCAGTGAATTGCCTCAGAAAATACAACACCAAACTAGAAGCAAATCTCAGAGAGGCATCGACAAAGTTGCATCATAAGAAACTCAAAACCCTCCTATTGCTACAATAGTCATTCAAACCCCTACTGTCACTGCCACTGAAGCGTATCAGAAAAGAAAACATCAACCTAGAAGAAAATATCAGAGAGGCATCGACAGAGTTGCACCAAACGCTGCCACAGAGTGTCCTGATTTTGCTGATACTCAGACCCTACCAGATTTTATGGAGGTATGTATTCTGGGTTTTACCTTGTGAAAGGAATTTCAAGAAACCATTTTCTCATTGCAAGCCGAATGTACAAAAATTACAACAGAATCATCGGCTCTGCTTGATGATTATGTGCATCACTCGACGAGTGACGATGTATAGATTATATCAGGCCCCAGCATCCCAACACCTCCTCCTTGTGTGGTTGTTGAAGAACGCCCTCCTTCTCCTTGCCCGATTGTTGAAGAGCACCCTTCTTCTCCTAAAGAAAAGAAAATGAAATCCATTGTTTTTGTCTCTACATTACCTAAGAGGAGAACTAGGTTGAAAAGTTCTACTAAAGAAGCAGTCAGATGGAATAATATAGAACAAGAATTACCCATTCTTCTTCCATTATCCTCAGTTGAAAAATAAGTGGTTGTTACACAAGAAACAGTCCCTTCCAACAACATGACTGTGACACTAGAACCAACCTCTTCCTAGAAATTAGTTGTTACACAAGAACTAGTTGCCCAGGAAGAGACTGTCCCACAAGAACTAGTCATGCCAGAACTAGCTGTTACACAAGATCTAGCTGCCCAAAAAGAAACTGTTCCAAAAGAACCAGTCATGCCAGAAGTAGTTGTTACACAAGAACCAATTACACAACATAATGAGCATGTGCTTCTTCCTCGTCTATTTTCTCAAATTGAGAAGAAGATAAAGGATACAGAAAATTCCAGGATTTTTGAACTAATGAAGGAAAATGAAAGCCTGAAAGTAGAGTTGGCTTCCCTAAAGAAGGAATTGCAGGTTGCTCGACAGAAAAAACTAGAGGGAATAGCCTTGGACATATTAGCACTGACAAAAGATATTATGGACCAAAATAGAGAGCACCTGTGCTATGAATGTCGTAATATTAACTTTCATGCAGGGTATAAAATAGTAAAAGTACCAGTCACTGGTCATGCTGAAGAACCGACCAATCTCTCAACCAAGACAGAAGATGACCTTACTGCTCCACAAAAACCAGTAAGGCAGAGGAGATCTCAATGTAATAGAGTAGTTGTTGGTTTACCAACAACTTTTACACAAGTACCTCTGTTACACACTCAAACTGGATTCCATGAGAAGGAAAGGGTCCACCTTCCTCACAAACTCCCCTCTGTTTGAGTTTTAGATTCACTGCTTTGATTTGTGTGATTTATCTATTTAGCATTTCTGGAATACATTTGTTGCTATAGTTCAGTCCCTTTATGTTAAATGTCCATCAGTGTGTCTCATGAGAGTTAGAATCAATTGTTGAATACTATTGGAGAATTTCTTTGAGAGTCAATTCCTTTTCTGCACTAGATTAAAACTCTATTTTCAAGAAAAAGTAAATAGAAGTGTTAATTTCCCTTTTTGCAATTAAGTAGACTTCATTTCGGTAATTAGAACGGAATTTCCTTCTGCAAGAGTAAAATAGAAAATTTGAATAGATTAGATAATCTAGGATTCTTATACACTCATCAAATTAGATTTCAATTCAGGAGCTTGTGTTAGTGTTCAACTTTTCAATTTTGTTTCTTTTAGTTTACCTTACTGTAATTTGATTAGTGTTGATTTCATGATCTAGCATAGACTGTGCACAATTACATTACAATAAAAAAACTTCCCTGGGTTTGACAATTTATATTGAACACCTTAATTATCTATTTATTTATACAATTAAAGTGCCCAACAATGGTCCTCCTACTTTTTCATGATCTCGAAGAGGATTTGGAGGTTCTCCTCTACAAGATGGTTGGAAAAGTGGTGAGCATGATCCTCCTCCTCCTTGCCAATCATTTTGTCTACCTCTGCATTGAAATCCCTGCCTCTACCTGTAAGGTTGTCCAGCTACCAACTTGGAGGAATTTTCTCCTCCACCTTGCAGCTCCCATCTCCATAGTACTTGTTGCCTAGCCTGATCCAAGGTAAGTTAGATTTTGAATAAAGAGGTATTAGTATGGCATAATCACAATACAAGTTACGTATCCTTACTTAGTGTGGTTAAGGTTTAATGATTACAGAATAAGTGTGAGTAATATATCTTGTTATAAGCACTAGTAGCCTTATCTATCCCATCATTAAGCTCTACATGTTTGATTAGTGTACTGCTTAAGATGAACTAGTAAATTTATACTATAATCCATAACTAGTAGTGATACTATTGTAGTATAAAAACACTGTATTCATTTGAGCAATGACATGGTAAAGTACAATGGTATATATAATAAGTTGATTCTCATAATTTAGATTACATTGAACTGATTTCACACATTGACAAAAGATTATATCGTGCTTATTGGTTTAGCTATTACTTATGGAAACTAGCATAGGTTAATCACACATACTAACTATTCATAGGGATTATCTTATCTATGTTGAAAGTTGTTCATCTTTATCCTATTTATTTGATTTGACTTATATTGAACTCTCTACTCTCATTGAATCCTGAGCTTAATACTCATGATATATTTGATACAAGATTGTTATAGGTATGTAGTGTACGTACTATTAAATCTCTACACTACATATTCTCTGATCCTTACTCATCAATTACATATCATATCTTATGCCATTACTTATCTTGAATATGTGATTTCTCTTATTCATACCCATTGATGAGTATCCTGTCATACGATTACCTTTACTTCCATAGTTCATCTTGCAATCTATAACCATAACTGACTCAATTTGGGTATATACTAGGTAAAACAACTAACTTAGTAGTATGGTCATTACTTTGTCAACTAGTCATGGAGTATACCATGTATCTTCCATAATCAATACACCCATATCGAGAGTGCATACCCAAATTTTCAATGGTGTAAATACCCCATATCTAGAGTGCATATCTATACATGTTTTGGTAGACATATTTCAGGTATACGATGGGGAATGCTAGAAAATCTTGTTAATAGGTTTTGAGAATATTTTTTAAATAGGCACTACAATAATTTAGTTTATTTTTGCAAAGAGGAAGTATTTTTTGCTAGTAGGTTTTGGTGTTTTCTAGTATATTGATGATGTCTTAGTGGTGCTTTTATCAATGTCATTAGAAACATTTTAGGGTGGGGTTACTAATATTAAATGACTTCATTTGCCCATCAATAAAAATTTTATTTATTTTTAAATAAATAGTTGTCATCGCAATTGCGATGACAACAAAATTTATGTGACGAAATTGCTACATAAACCACGAAAAGTTGTCATCTCAATTGCGACGCACTCTAGAATTGTTGCAACGAATTTTCTATATAAACTATGGAAAGTCGTCGTTGCAATTGTGACGCACTATAGGAATGTTGCGGCGAAATTTCTATATAAACCACAAAAGTTGTTCATCGCTATATACCTTGTGGGCGTCGCAATTGTGATGACAATAAAAACCATGCGACGAATTTGCTATATAAACAATGAAAATTTGTTGTCACAATTGCTATGCACAATAGAAATATTGCGAGAAGATGCTATATAAACCATAAAAAATTGTCATCACAATATACCAAGTGGTCGTCGCAATAGCAACGAGCAATTGGTTTTATTTAGCTTTCCTATATTGTCGTATAGGCTACGATATTTCTTTTTTTGTTGCAGTTGTGAGTACTTCCCTATGGTCATCGCTCTTACGATGTTAATTCAAGTTCATCAAAATTGTCACATCACATGAAACGACATTTGAGAGAATCAAGATTCGTCACTATATCCACAACATAGTGTTCCAAGAGCATCGAAATAGTCATCGCAAAATAACCCAAATTTGCTAGTGAGGAGTAGTGAAAACTGTCCACAGAGAAGCTAAGTAGTGGAGGAGGACCTGTTGCAAGGTGAGCATAGGATGAATTTTGACTAAGTGTCAAAGAGAGCATTCTAAGGAGGAAAACATTTGAGGAACAACAAAGCTCAAGAGGAAGAAAGACAAGAAATATTCAAGGGGAGGATTTCTTTAAGGTTTCCCAGAATTAATGAGCAAGATCCCTCCAGGAGGGGCCACGATTATTCCATAAAGTTAGATCTCGAGAAGATGCACGGAGGTTATACGTTAGGTATTTCGACATTTCGGAGTTGAGAGAATTTAAAGTGTTTGACAAGCAATATCGTCAAAGTCACGAAGCGATCTTAGAGTTGGCTGCGAGGAGGATACGTGGCAGTGGATTATAAAATCTGAGAGACAGAGATTCAAAGAAGCTGAGTGTGGAGTGGGTGAAATATTCATGAAGTCATGAAAACCAAAGTACAACTGGACCATCAGATCCAGGAAGACACACAACATAGATCCACTAATTCAGAGGAAAGCATTTCAAGAAGAACCAAAGATGGAGGTCATGATATTTCTGAAGCCCAAATTTATGAGGAGTTAACCCACGGTCACAGTCCGTGGTCACACAGAAGAAAGAGTCTAGCATGGGGGCTAGTACTTGCAAGGTTGGTGTTGCCAAAGCGCTAGAGAGTAGGGTTGCGGGTAACTCGAACCTGGAGGTAACACCAAAGGGACCTATGCATATTAATTGTTCAGGGTCAATTGAAGGCCGAAGAACCAATTTAGTTCAAGAATTTTGAGGATCCAAGACTGGGAGGTCGCAGAATCCCCAGGATGGAAGGGGGGTTGCATCAAAGTACTCGAGAGGTGAGGCTCAAAGTGGAGCCTCACCTCTAAAAATAATTACTAGTAAATCACTCAGATATAATTAATCTCACAATGAACAATAGAAAATATGAGAGAAGCCAAAATGAGTAACTTGATCTTATGAGAAGGCTTTCTAGGCCTTTATATAGAATCACAAAATGGTCCATTGGACAAAGTCAAAAAGATATCATTAACTCAGTATTTATTATTAGTATAATAGATCTATGTTAGGGACCTAACCTCCCTAACCCCTCACATAGGTAGAATAATATAATTCCATGTAATAAAGGCCAATATTAATAAGGCCTAGAAATAAGGAAGAACAAGTCAAATGTAAGAAAATCTAAGAGAACCTTTCTCTTCTATAAGGATCTTCCTCTAGATTTTTCTTTTGGATAGATAGATTTAATATGAATAGGAGTAGAGGGTATGAGAAATATTTTCTTGGAGATTATTGTAATATATCTTTGCTCTGCTGGAGGTTTCCCCATCGAAGAGGCAAGTGAACATTGCTATCATTAATCAAGGTTCTCTTTCTGGTGTTATTATGGTATTATTATGGTTATATCATTGTTTCTCTTCCATTTCTATGCTAAAATATTTATGTTCTTCATAATATTTTATATATGGAATTCTACAAGTGGTATCAGAGCACCTTCCTCAACAGAAAATTGTGGGTTAATGTTTTTTAGGGTAGAGACATATTTTGGCATCTTAAAGCTACAAATATATGTTGTTATGCACATAAACCTATGGTTAGGGAGTCATAGATGAAATAAATACAAGTGGTACTTAAGCGCACATCTATTGGCCACCATTGTAACCCCTGTTGGTACCCCTTCGAGTGGTAGCGCATTAGACAACACCTGTATATGGATTGGCCTAGATCTCTTGAATCCCTCCATAGATAAATCGATCGGTTGCCTAACTTCTATAGTGTCACTGTGAAAAACACTTGGGAATATAGTCTCTAATACCTAGGTAGTTAGGTAGTATGGTTAAGGGCACGATCTAGCCTCCTTAGTTGGTTCCCTGAGATATTGGGTTGAGTACTACTGTTTGACCTCGCACATATATCAGAGAGATATAACACAGGGAAAACCCTTGTCTGTAGAAAAATTGAATATCCTACCTCCGTGGACAAAAAGAAACACAAAACATACAAGATCTATTTTTGCACAATTATCTTATACATTCTGTTTGTGAAATTACTAAACATTTATTCCTATTAAGAATTTGGGTATTTCGTCATCGCACTA
>SNQJ01S0100543.1:19539-37299 GCA_010110895.2 Picea sitchensis | reverse complement strand
GAGGGCTTTCACCATAAGGGGACCACTTTGGAGTTCATCCATATTTACATCTTATCAACCATGACAAAACAATAATGAGTCATATTTACATCAAACACTATTGGGTCCATTACCCAAACCTTTGTGATACGGGTCTTTCTTCAAGGGTTGACATTAATGACAACCAACCTTAATCAACAGGATCAAGGCCGGGAATCTATGTGTATGACCAGGCAAAAATGTCCCGGTATTCCTGCAAGAGAGATTTGTAAGCGATGAGTTCTTCGGGAGAGCATGCGACGTCGATGGTGATTTCCTCTATGATGCCAAGTTTGATGGAAATATCAATTTTTATAGTGGGGAAAATGTTGTCCATATTACCTTCCTCAAAAGCATCAGGGGCAGGGATAGGGTGATTGAACCAGTCTATATGCCCTTATGGGAAAAAATCTTTGGATTCGATTGCTTATATGGAGTTTTGGCTAAGAGGTGAAAAGGCGTCTTGTGAGAGAAAGAGTGCTCAATGATGGAGCGGATCCCATGGGAAATTGGGGGTAGTTAATTCCTCAAGGATGTCTTCATCACAGTGGAACTGTCGAGAATATAGTGGATCCAGGGAACTAACATTGGTGACTGTTATCGTGTGTTTTTTTTCTAGTGGTGAAAGTGTAGAGGGGGCATCGCAAGGAGGTTGTGATGGTTCACTTGAAATAAACCAAATATCGAGATTTTGTGGGTTGAAAATGGTGGTCGAGAGTAAAATTTCTTTGGGTAAATGAACTGGAGAATTGGGGGCGGGGGGTGGGGTGCAAATCCTCCTCTAGGCTATCAACGAACCATGGAGTATTGGGAAGTCCCTCGGGATTGGGGGAGAATATATAAACTATATCGAGAGAGGGAGTAGGGGGAACTATCGGTGTCACCAGAAGTGGGGTGATGGTAGGATTGGAAATAAGGGCTAATTGACGACACCTATACTCAATGATCATAGGACATTGATATGTGAAATGATCAAGTGATTCACATAGAGTGCACAGATATCACATACGTTCATTGACAGAGGTTGTGACATAGTGGATGTCAGTGACATGCATGTGAGATGATGTGGAGGGAGGAGGTTCCTGCTAGAATCTCTAGTTAACTTCCATTAGCGTCTGTCGAAATTGAGGTAACGTGGAGAAATGGTGGGTGTAATAGCCATACTCAGAACATATGGCACATGTGAATTTGGTTCGCAACCCTTTCTTACCTGTGTTAGGGGGTGCAGTGGTAGCCATGGAGGAAGTGATGAGTGGCGTTGGTGCCTGCAAGAATTGAATTAAATTACATAGCTTGGGGATAGATGGGCACTTATTGGTGGGGTGTCCATATTTCTGGCATAGTGCACAAGGAGGTTGAACGTGTGGTGGAAGTGGAGTGGCGGGATCTTTCTTATTCTATCTGCCCCCAGCTATAGCAGGGGTGCTAGTGAGTTGGGGTGTGGGTGAGATGGTGCGGGTAAGTATTGGAATCTGCATCGGGATTCCTTATGTTCGGGGAGGAAGGGATGGTTGAGGGACCATCTAAGGTGGATGTAGATACCATACTAGAATTTCCAGCACCATATTGGGAAGGGTAAGCGTTGCGGATACCTGGAAAGCTTGTACACCCAGTGGGGGGTAAAAGAAGGGGATTTGAGTAATGGCTTGGGGGACTGTCTCCCAAACCGAGATGTGGCCCTGGGGGAGGGTGTAATCAGGAACAAGAGGATCTAGAGAGTTCTCAAGGGATTCCTGAGGAAGGAGCTCTGAGACTAGTGGGACGTAAGATAGTAATGAAGCCTCTGTTGGAGGAAGGGTATCTCCAGTTTTTGTTTCATTAGATGAGATGACACATACTTGTGTTGAGGGATGTAGGAGCGGAGGTGCTCCATGGTATGTCCCTAGAAAGGATGGGTCTTTGAAAATTCTAGGACCCATTTCGATGAGTTGATAAGCCTCGGGGTTAGTGTGAACAAAGGGTAGGGTATTATCGATGTTGGAGGAAGGTTTGGGTTCGTAATGCGACACTTGATCGATAGTGATTATCTTCCCGTTGTGGGGGAACATCATTGTATGAAACATAGAAGAGGTCACAACCTTCATCGCATACATGTAGCTATGCCCAAACAAAGTGTTATAATCTAGCGGAGCGTCAATAACTTCAATGTCAATGAGTATAGTTTTTCCCCCGAGTTCAACGGGGACATTTTGAAAGAGCCCTTCAGGAGAGGATGGTTTTCCATCATAAGCTCTCAAAGTGATGGCTGATGGTATGAGTTCAAGGAAGCCCAATTTATGCCATATGGTTTTGGACATGATGCATGTGGATGCACCTTCATCAATGATGCATCGATGAACTGTGATGTTCCATATTTTAACCAGTATTTGGAAAGCGACCAGAGCGGGGAGACGAGGTTCCCCACTATCAAGATCAAAGGTGATGAGGCGAGTATCAGTAGGGTCGACTGCCCCCAGGGAGGAAATTAATGAATTCCGTGGGTAGGGCAAGTTTGAAGGACATCTAAAACTAACATGGCAGTAGGATATTGTGACAAGTCATCGACCAGACTGTAATTGTGTGTCGCCCTATCCTGAGGGTTGTTCACATTCCATCGTAATGGGATGCGAGGAATACGAAGGGGTGGTTCAGTATTAGGGTGATGAATCATCCAAGGTGGGTCATTTGTGACTGGTGTTTCTTTTGAGGTAGTGGGATTAGGGTCAGGAGGTGCAATGTATTGAAAAATGCACGTTTGTAGAAGAACTTATTCCTCACTAGTGAGGAGGATAGTACGGTCTATAGGAGTTCCTAGGTTTACATATTCTCCCATCTATGGAGTCGGATGCATCTCTTGTTGGGTGTTCATTACCCCTTTGTTTGGTATGGGGTTTTGTAACACAATTGGGGGGGTTTGTTGCACATATTTGTGTGGGGCCTGCTGGGGAGTAGGCAGTACTAGGGTACGTGGTCTATTTCTGGATTCTTTCATCCATTTAAGGTCATCAATTTGAGGGAAATGGTGAGTATAATGGCCATACTCACCACAAAGGGTGCAAGGGAAAATTGTCCAAATATTTTTGTTATTCTTCCCTTTGCATTTGTTGTTATTTCCCCCATTTTGGGTTATGATTCCCCTAATTCTGGTTGCCTCCTGTAGGTTGGTTCTATTGGGGGTGGTTTTGGTTCCCTCTTGGTCCTGGATTATTATTGTTTCATTTTTTCCCTTTCTTTTTGGCATTATTTGACTCATGGGTCAAATTTTCTGTATTTAGCTATTCAAAATTTTGATATTGTTGAATGGGAGAGGGATGAACAAAATTACCCCAAGCATGTGGTTGTCCTTGTGGAGAAACAATGGGATGGGGAGGACCAGGAAATGGGAAGTACATATTATGTTGTGGTAATGATCTATAGGGTACATACGAAGGCATGGAGCTTTCACTAGTGCTTAGGGTGTAAGCATAGGTAGAGGCATTTCTAGAACTAGGTTGAATAGTTGGGCGTGTCATGGAGGATGGCGGGGGTCCACTTATGGGTGGAGGAGGGTGAATAGGGTATGGTTGTTGATAGGGAGGAAGAGGATAATAAGGGGGTCCTCCATATACTGACAGATATTGAGGTGTTCCATACATAGGTGGTTGTTGGAGGTGTGGATTGTGGTGTGTCGTGGTACCAATCAATCCATCCGTGGAGTGAGACATCTCGGGTTTGCCCTGGTCGAATGGCACAAGTCTCGAGGCATCAGGTAGTACCATATATAAGTATCCTGATTGAGAATAAATGAGCTCAAATTGTTGAGCCTTGTTGATGGATTCTTCTTCAAACTGAGGGAAGGTGATGACCATGTCTTTGGCAAGGAGGGAAATAAGGGATTTGAGAAACTAATTAAGGTATTGTTGCTTGGTGGCTTCTGATTTGTATAGACTACGTCGCTGATGCCATTCGTGAACGTGGTCAGTGATGTGGGTATAAGATGTTTGTTTAAAGTCTAAGAGTAGTTTTAGACCATTGTCATGATGGATTGGTAGTTGAAAGAAGGTTAAAAATGATTTGGCCAAAGATTCAAAGGTCGTATGGGACCCAGATTTTTCTTCTACATACCACTTGGATGATGGGCTAGTGAGTGTGCATTGAAATAACCTCAATTAGACAGAGTCGTCCATGATGTTGTTTGAAGAGAACCATAAGTGGAAGGTCATGATATGGTTGACCAGGTCATCTCCCACTTTTCCTTCAAACTTGGGGATGTATGAAGGGAGTTTGGTGGGCATGGTGGGCCATGTGGGTTCATGCAATATAGGATCATTGGTGAGCTTAGTCAGATCCAGTATGTTGAGGGAAGCCAAGTATGGCATCTGGGGTTGTGGTGGAGGATTAGTTCCAGCCATGGTGGGAATGTTTTGTGTGCCTGAACTCGAAAGAGGGTTTGTTCCAGCCATGGTGTTAGTGATGTGTGTCCTTGACTCGTGAGGGGGGCTAGGTGGGGTTGTACTTCCTCCTAGGGAAGAAGTGTGACCCCCACTTCCTTGTACATGAAAGTGGGTGGATGGTTGATCTTGGGAAGTGGACACAAGTAAAGTGGAATCAAGCAAAGTGGATCCTAACACAGTAGCACTCACAAGAGTGTGAGAAGGTGGAGTCGATGAGTTGGAAAGACTAGGAACTCCCCCTAGAATGGGAGGGAGATTTAGCAAGAGTCTGGAATGACGGGGATTTTGTGGGTCCCCTATGATGTCCGACTAGAAAAGTGGATGTGTGCAAATGGTGATGAGAGGAATTAATGAACAAGAGACTTTGTATAACTTGGACCTTCACAATATATCTCACAATCATATGTAATCACAAGAGTATCATATATAAATCAATTTGAAAAAGAAGCATACATGTGGGTAGGTAGGTTTTTTCCATGTGGAGAACAAAGGAAACAAAAATTCTCGTGTCCTAAAAGAGATAACGTCCCTCCTCTCAAATATCACTGGACCTTCCAATAGCACTCAACAGTGGGGTTTGAAGCCACTGGAAGAGGAACTAGTGAAGGATGAACTAATCAATTATAATGAGGGGTAGAGGGTGCATATCCTGAAAGAGTTGGCAATATTTCCCAATAGCCACACAAAATCTGATCAAGGTGCAATTGCAACCCACAATTTCCACCTGGGTCGATGTCCTAAAATTTGGTCACTAGGTACCTCGGTCAAAGTGCGACATTTAGATTTTCGTCCTAAGAAATGGGTCATGGGCTGGATCCTGTCCAAAAGGTGAGTGCCTCAAGGGGGGATGCACAGAATAACCAAACCTCGACCTTCAACCCTTCATAGATATCTCCTTGCCTTATGGTGTAGGAACACTTGACTTGGAGGATTTAAAGTTCCCTATTTTACAACTTCTATTGTTTGAAGATGTGAGAACTAGATAAAGGGGATTTATCTGGATGCCTATCGCTGATATCCTGCCTAGACTAAAAAATTTCTTTTGGCACCTCCTGTGGAGGAAAAATTAGTGAGTTTTGAGAAAAGTTTTAGATGTGGTTGTTTGAGATATTACGAGTGTGAACCAATCTCGTTGAAGTTAAGTGGGAGTGGATAGTTTGGTCAAGAAAAGGGTGGGCTGTTTCGGAATCCCTTTAGAGGAATTTTACTTCAACCTCCATGTTTCGAGATGAAAACTATGTGAGTGAATAGTGACTTTATGTGTGAACAAGTGAAAGTGTGCCAAATTTTTAATAAGTTAGGTGTCACCTTGATGCATGTGGACTTCGTGTGATCCTTACAAGTCTTGATTACCTAATTAACTAAATGCCATTGGTAAGACCTTGTGGAATTTTAAAGTCCCTAGAGAACTAGCATGTGGACATATGGGTCCTTACTAATCCTTTAACTCCATAGTGTGACTTAATCTAAGAAATCTTCAAAAACTATCCTAGATTGTGGACATGTGGGCATGTATGGGCCTGTTACAAAACCTTTAAACTTCCCTAGTCTTTTAATCTAAGAAAGTAAATTTCAAAAACTATCTTATCTTTGTAGCATGTGGGCATGTATGGGCCTTTACAAACTTAAGATGTGTTTGAAAAAGAAAACTAAGAGGAGTCCTGAGGGGGTTGTTGTCCTCTCCTAAAGATTTTGTCTTTAAGGGAGATGAAATTTTTCCTCAATCATTTTTTTTGATTCTCAAGATCGCTTTATGGCATGAGAGAAGAGCATACTCAAATATTGATGTCTAATTTCTGGTCCCAATGCAAGTATTTATATATGTGATATTTGAATGATTCCAACTTAATTTTTTACAATCAAAGCAAACCATCCATGTGGCAAAATGAGAGCAAAAAGAGGGGAAAAATATGGATTTTAACCTCCTAAGTGCTTATGTTTTGACTAAACCTTCATGTGAAGAGGGAATGTAAGTGTGGTGCATATTACAATATGCATAGAATCAAACTTAAGAAGGGTATGGGCCTCCAACAGATCACAAAAAACCCTTACAATGGATAATTTTCTAGACAGATGCACGGGTCGTAGACTAGACATAGGTGCATTGGGTGCCAATGTGCAAATTAAAAATGATTTTGTGGCATAGTGCGTAGAATGTGCTGAGAAACATAGTGATTTTCATACACATGCTTGGAAGATGCAAATGTGGGTTTAAAAACCCGCGCACTTTTTATTAGATGGTTGTGAAAGAAATTTCAGATGAAATTCTCTCAACTCGGCTCTGAATTTAGCTTTTTGCAGGCAAGCATGGGCCGGTTATGGTTCCCGCAAGTTAAACAAACCAAAATGAAGTGCTCAAAAAACCCAAATGGGGGGGGGAATTGATACCAATCCCCAGTGGAGTCACCAATCTGTTGCATCCCTTTCGTCACCTAAATGAGAAAAATAGTGATGCTTACAAGTTTAGTTGGGTTAGCTGGATAAGAAAACAATGAATGCAAGAGTTAGAAACATCAAGCATAAGAAATAAACAAAGAACTAAGCTAATAACAATAAAAGAAACTAAACTAGAGTGTATAAGGGAAATATAACAAGAAAATAAACAACATGTATGCCACCAATGGATAAGTTGTATTAGTGGCAAACTAACAAAGAGAAAGGGAGACTATGGGTCCCCTCTTCCTCCAAGGGAGGGATCTTGAACCCAAAATGATTGAGCTCTTCTTAAAAGTAGGAAACTAAAAGGAAATGGTGAAGAAAATCCAAATCACATTCACTCAAGAGGTGATATTAGTGACTAAGTGAAATGATGTTTGTATGTTCCTGATGAGAAAAGAGAATTCTCCAAGAGAATATAGGCAAAATAACAACATAAATGACATCCTTAAAAATATAGTGCACCCATGGCCTCCTTATATAACAAATCTTTAAGGCATTACTAAACCAGTTTTTAGTGTGAACAAGGGGCTCTTTAGGGCACCCTTAGGTCTTTAACCAGCCCCCCACTCGGATTTAGCTCAGATTTGGGTGTCAAATCGACTTGGGAGATGAACCAAAAGTGGGTGGAAGGCCGACCAAAATCATAAATGCATCGTTATGAGGTGTGCGTGGATTTCTGCGTCCACAGTCATGCATCGGCCACATATGCTCTTTTCCAACATTATTCGACTATCGCACGTGTGCACGCTGCCCTTGTATCCTTAGTGCATGCTAATTTTTAACCAGTTGTACAGTTTTGTGCCCTTTGGAAATTCATTTTTTGGGCCATGGATGAACTAATGGGTGTTTGAAGATGTTGGATTCCTGTAACCATTTGTGAATGAAATTCCATTGATAACACTTGGATTCAATCCTTTTGAATTGCTTCTGCTGAACAAAAGGTCCATGGATTGAGGGTGAAGTGGTTGCGGTGTTCTTATGTTCACCTTTTGAATAGACTGTGAAGAAGATGAATTTTGTAGTATGAGATACTACCTTGCATCATTGTTTAGGTGGGACAGTAGTTGGAACTACCTCTAGTATCCTATAGAGATGACCCCCTTGAGTAACAATGACACTACGAGGTTGATACTCATAAATAACATGGCGATTCCACATATATGGCTAGCCCAAAATAACATCACAAAAATATAGTGGGGAAACATCACATAATAACTCATCCTTGAAGGGATAGATGTTGTATGACAATTGAAACTATTGGCTTACATGAGGATCATGTCCTTGGCAAAGCAACCTGATGTTGTATGGTTGTGTGTGTGGTTTTTTTGACAATCCCAACTGTTTGACGACCTCTGCTAAGATGAGGTTTTTTTTTCTTCCACTATCAACAATAAAATGCAATGGGGTCCACTTAACCCACTTCTATGAATGAAGAAGGTGCTCCCCCTCCTCGTGATTTGTTGGTTCTTCTAGTTGAATTGTTGCGATTATGATAGTAGTAGTGAGGTTTGCGTCAACGATATGTCGTCTCCCATTATTTTCTGAATAAGATTATGAATCTGGATTCGTCTCTTTCTCTTTGATCTCAGCCACCAATGACTATTTTGAGTGACATTCATCAGTGTTGCGCTAGGGTATTTTGTTGAAATCACACCATTTTCCAGTGTCCTTCTTCATCTTTCCATTACCCTTCTTTTCCTATGGCTTGGAATGGTTTTTTGAAGGATTCTTGTTAGGTCCATATTTACCATAATTTGGTTGTTGCAGATTTGCAGACCCAAACTCCTACTTAAATTTATTCTCAATTTTAACAACATATCGATAAGAAACACTAAGTGATGATATTTCCATAAAATCCATTTCAGTTTGGTTGTATCTGTGTAGAGCCCCATGGTATTTTAGAACCAAATGTTGCTCAAAGTCTTTGATACCCAACTTGGTGTGAAAGATATGAAATGTGAACTTCGACACTGCTTGGTCCCTCTCTTGATGTAGCGTCATCCATATCATGTATTGGTCATCATAGTTTCCAACATGGTAATATTGTTCCTTGACCGGATCCACAAAAAATTCCCAAGTGGGCTTGACCCCATATATTCCCGACTCCTCTATGGAAATTTTCTCCCAGTAAGTTTCCCACCAACATTTGACATGGGTGAGATCCTTAAGGAGTGCGAAGGTGATCTTTTCCATGTTGGAAAAATTGTGAACAGAGAAATAACCTTCTAGCAGATTCAACCATTTGTCTAGGGCATCTACACCTATATGACCTTAAAATACGGGAATATAAAAATTAACGTGTACTTTGAAAGGAGAGGTTCTTCCAAAGTTCCCGCTTGATGAATATGCACATGCTTCTATCGACAAGTGTTAAAGGATATGGGCAAAATTCTCCATCATTTTGTCCCTCTATCACGTGAGAGCTTTCTTAAGTAACATATTAATAGAATATTTTTCCCTATTGTTTTTATTTTCTTCTGCCATGGAGGGTTTCTTGGGCATGATAGATAAAGTTTCCTCAAGAGAGAAAATCTAGATACCCAACTTGATATACTCGAACCTCATCGGGGACATGCACTGAAAAACGATCAAGAACAACCTTCTCGGATACCATTGATCCAGATTATTTCGACACGAAATGAGAGCATATATATAACACATAAATATACAGAGATATTGAAAGAGAGACAATAATATAACATAGATATTGTAAATATAACAAGAGGCACAAATATACAGTAATACACAATTTCTATTAATGAGCAGAATGTACAAAACTGTAGAAATACAGAGTGAAAGACTCACTATAATGATGGTATCTTATCTGTGAGAAGAGATGTGACAAATACTCACATTCAAAAGTATATGAATGTTAAAATGAGGCTCTAAAAGATTTTTTATCATAAATAAAATCCAAAACCCTAATCCCAGAAGATGAAAAGCCAACAATTTTGTCGACCCCATTTTGGGTAGTTTGGTGTATCAACTTCTTGGGGGTGTAACTTTGGCAGACGATCTTATTTTTGGGTGCACGATAGCTCATTGGAAAGGTATCGTTGAGGATATTCATTTTTTGGTCTCAATTAGAGCCTTTTGGATTTCATTGAGGTTTTGTATCTCAAAAAAACTTCATTTAGGCCCTCAAAATGGCCCCGTAAGTTTAGGAACCGAAAAACTGCTAAAAATAGTAAGTTGTTGAGAAACTATTTTGAGCCAATTGGAATAGGTGGGTGGCCACCGATATCCACCTGGATCAATACTCCCTCCTTAGGAAGAAACGATCTCCATTGAATTGAGTCCCCGAGGGAGAGGGGAAAGCGCTTGTTGAATTTGAACCTTGATGATTTGCTTGCCTTGCTGGAGAAGTTGTACAGGTGAGCTTATTGAAGGATGTCATGAACCTATGGTTCAAAGGGTTGGATCTTTTAAACTATTCTGGATACATGAGATTATTTTGTGTAGAAGGAATCCTTGTTCTTAGCTTCAATCTTTTCAACCTGCTTCTGTTGAACAAAAGGTGCTTAGATTGAGGCTACAGTGGTTGTGGTGTTCTTTTGTTCACCTTTTGAACATATTGTGAAGAAGCTAAATTTTGTAGTATGAGATACTACCGTGCGTCACTGTTTAGGTGGGACAATAGTTGGAACTACCTCTGGTATCCTATAGAGATGAACCCCTAGAGTAAAAATGAAGCTATGCGGTGGAAACTCATAAATAGCATGGTGCTTCCACATATATGGCTAGCCCAAAAGAACATTACAGACATCCAGTGATGAGACATCACATAATAACTCATACTTGAAGGGTTGGATGTTGTATGATAATCAAAATTGTTGGCTTACATGAAGATCACGTCCCTGGAGAAGCAACCTAATGTTTTATGGCTGCGTGTGTGGTGTTTTCGAGAATCCCAAATGTTTGACAACCTCTGCTGAGATGAGGTTCTTGTGGCTTCCGATATCAACAATAAAATGAAGCGGGGTCCCCTTCACCCACATATGTGAATGAAAACGGTTCTCCCACTCCTCAGGACTTGTTGATTCTTTTGGTTGAATTGTTGCAGTCACAACAGTAGTAGTGAGGCTTGCGTCGATGATCTATCTTCTCCCATTATTTTTTGAATCAGATTTTTAATCTAGGTTCATATATTTCTCTTTGATCTCGACCACCAATGAATATTTTGAGCGACATTCATCAATGTTGTGCCAGGGTAATTTGTGGAAATTGCACAATTTTCTAGTGTCCTTTTTCGTCTTTCTGTTACCCTTGTTTTCCTGTGGCTGGGACTGGTTTTTTGAAGGTTGGTTGTTATCCCATATTTACCATACTTTGGTTGTTGCAGATTTACAAACCCGAACTCTCACTTGTTCTGGTGCTTACATTTCTTCTCAATTTTAATAACATATCAATAAGCAACACCGAGTGATGAGATGTCCAAAAAATCCATTTTAGTTTGGATGTATCTGTGTAGAGCTCCACTGTATTTCAAAACCAAATGTCATTTAGAGTCTTTTATACCTAGCATGGTGCGCAAGGTATGAAATGTATTAGTGAAATTAGACACTACTTGGCCCCTCTCTTGACGCAACATGGTCCATCTCATGTATTGGTCTTCATAGAAATAACCTTATAGAAAATTTAACCATTTGTCTAGGGCATCTGCATCTATCTGACCTTCAAATATGAGAATATAAAAATTAACCTATACCTTGAAAGGAGAGGTGCTTCCAAAGTGGTCGCTTGATGAATATGTGCCGATTGCTATCGAAGGACCTTTAAGGATGTGGGAAAAATTCTCCATCATTGTGTCCCTCTGTTGTGTGAGAGCTTTCTCAAGTAACAAATTAATAGAATCTTTTGCTCCATCATTTTTATTTTCTTCCACCATGGAGGGTTTCTTTGGCATGCGAGAACAATTTTCCTCAAGAGAGACAAAATCGAGACCCAACTTTCTATACTTGGACCTCATCGGGGACCTGCATTGAAGAATGATCAAGAGAAACATGTTCTGATACCACTAATCTGGATTATTTTTGGCATGAAATGAGAGAGGAGATATAACATAGAATTAGGATACAAAGATATTGAATGAGTGGGAATAATATAAAAGAGATATATAGGAAATATAACAAGAGGCACAAATATACAATAATACACAATTTCTATTAATGAGCGAAATGTACAAAACTGTAGAAATACATAGTGAAAGACTCACTAGAATGGTGGTAGCTTATCTCTAAGAAGAGATGTGATGGATACTCGCATTAGCAAGAATATGAATGTTACAATGAGGCTCCAAAGGCCTTTTTATCAGAAATAAAATCCAAAACCCTAACCCCAGAAGATGAAAAGCCAATAGTTTTGTGGACCTCGTTTTGGGTAGTTTGGTGTATCAACTTCCTGAGGGCATAACTTTGTCATACAATCTTCATTTTGGGTGCACAATAGCTCATTGGAAATATATCGTTAAGGAGATTCATTTTTGGGGCTCAATTCGAGCCTTTAGCTATCATTTAGGTGCTCGATCCCAAAAAAACTTCATTTAGGCCCTAAAAATGGCCCCGTAAGTTTAGGAACCGAAAATATGCTAAAAGTAGTAAGTTGTCAGGAAACTATTTTTATCCAGTTGGAATAGGTGGGTGACCACTGATATCCACCCAGATCATCTGTGCACATTTTAAGTAATTGTTACATTTTAAATTATTATAGATAGTTGCATGAGTTTGAATTTCATGTTGTGTGTTATTTCCACTTGGTATTAGAAAATTGTATTTGTTCATTTTAGTCATGGTGTGACCTAGCTTGGTGCTAGGTGCGTTACAAGTAGAGCCTATATAATTATATGAAGAAAATTAAAAATAAAAGCATAAAGAGGAACTTACGGAGATAAACCACTCAAATGAACACCATGTTGAAAATTCCAAGCCTAAAACACTAAGAGCTAAGTATGATGTATATTGCCATCCACACCACCTAGAAAAACAATAGTTATCAAGGCATGGGTGTGGGAATCAACAAATTTGTTATGGACCAACATGGCACCATAAAGGAAACCAATTGAGAGGCACATGGAGGCATAACAAAAATGCATGGAGATATCATAGTAACACAACAAGGAGAAATCAAATTCCAAATCAAGGTGGCAAGGAAGCAGTTGGCCCTCATGTTCACATTCCCTAGGATGGATGGATGCTCATTCTTGGTACCAACTCATTACATTACTTAGCCAATAATATTGTGTGATTTATTCCCATGTTTGGAGGAGGAAACATGTGAAGAAGGGTGGAATGTAGTATACCTGGGGGGGTAATATGGGGTACCTAGGGAGGTGCCCAAGATGAATAATAATAGTTAGATACGTATGTATTATTATGTATGGAGGTCATTTATGGTAAATAAGGCCTATGTAGTAGTGTGAAGGAAATATGTAAGTCTTACTAGAAGGTTCCACCTACTAGAATGTTTCTTCTCTAGAATGTTCCTAGGAGGTAGATAATGCTTTAAATAAGTATAAGTAATGTAATAGAGGTATGGTGGAAGAGTAATTTAATTGAAACTTATCTCATTAGTAGGTTTCCACCTCAAAGAGGCAAGTGAGAAGGAATGGATTCCTTCCATAGAAGGATCAATTATAAGGAATTTCCCTTCCTTAACAGTTTTGATATTAGTAAAGAGTCGATATTTTCTATATTATTCTTTGCATCTTATGTATGATTTTATTTTCAGATTTGAGGTACATTACAAGTTGGACTAATAATAAAGGGGTCATATATGAAATGTGTGAATAGGTATATAGAGATTGTTATTGTACAAATTGTAGGTTGAGAAAATCCCAACCCAATGCATAATATGGCGATAACTATGGGAGAGTCTACCCATTGTCACCTTAGATAAACCCTCCTCTCTCTTTAGTAAAGGATAAATCCTACAAAAGGGGGAAATATTGGGTGACCCTAGGGGGAAATGAGATAGAAAATGGAGAGATGGAAATTGATGCCACTATAGTTCAAGGTACGAAATGGAATATTTCTCAGAAACAAATTTTGGTAATGAGGGAAGGTTGCCAAGGTGTAGTGCACCTACATAAGATTGTTGTACCTACCCGAGACACAAGAAAATTCGAGTATACAAGAACAATATCCAAATGGACAAGCAAATGAATATTTTTGTCCTATATAGAAGTAGTAAATAGTGATATAAATCAACAAGTATATGATAATCAAGTTGATAAATAAGTCGCTAAAAGTCTAGTTAAATATGCAAGAGATAAGCTAACAATGACTAGTATAATTCAAGTGAGATAAGATAAGACTTTAGAAATAATGTAAGGATGTTAAATGGTGTTATTGAAGATATATTATGACAGACTTATGGCTGTATAAAACATATTCTATAACAGAAAATTCCAACCACCAAAAATTACAAGTAAACCACCCAGAAGATGGACAATGACTAGTAGTTTATTATGGCAACTTTCAAGCAAATGTTGAAAGTTGAAAAGAGAGTTAAAGTAGAATTTTGAGAGAAATGTGTTTCATCCCTAATGGCTCTAGATTTAAGTTATGAAATATGTAATATATCCTTGTCTCAAGAGGATGTCCTAGTGTCTCAATCAAGCTAGTAAAGCATAGAATTGATTCCACTTTGAACAAATTCAATATCTCATAAAATCATGCATTCCAATGCAAGTAATTTATTTTTCCATTACAATTTTCAGATTAGTTCCTTGCATAAATTGGGTAAGTGGAGTATTGAATGTAAGAATTAGATCCACAAAATATGTATGGGTTTAATCCATTTTAATCCCTAGAGATTTTAAACCCAACAAATGTAAATCTAGGAGGGTGTAATCCCTTTTACTCCTCCTAGCGGCCTTGTAATACATGTCTTATCAACTAGCAATAGGATGAACCTTGGTAGAGGGTGTATGCCTATATACTCCTCCAAAGGTTTAAGGCAATATTATCAATGAAGCTATAAGAAAATACCAAAAAATTTCAGAAATTTCCTTACCAATTCCACAAAAAAGCAAGATCAAACCCTAGTTACCAAGTAATATCCATCCAAGAGCAAGAGAGAAAGCCTCTAAGAGGTTTTCACCACCCTAGTTCCACAATATTCCAAGTCAATACACCAAATATAAGTTTCACAAGAAAGAGATAGTCCAAAATTCCTAAAGAGGGCACAACATTTAGCCAAGTATCCTCCTCGCAATGGGAGAGTTATGTTCCAAAAATRAAATGAAATGATCTCTWTTTATAAAAAAAAAATCCTAAAAAGTGTTTGTCCACTTAACTTAGGGTAAACCACAAAGTAGGGAGGTCRAACTCCCTTAMTTTTCCCCTTTACAAGTTTAAWCTTTAATTTGCACATAAGAAAGCCCTAAAAAAGCATGACATCACCCTTTTAGGACAACACTTTGACAYTTGGAGCAAGTCATTGAGCTTGGGGATGAAACTTTGGGCCTCCAAAGGCATCCTTCTCATGTGCTAGGGTATTCTCCATCAATCAAAGGCTTCTCCTYTTCAAAATGTGCCAAGTGTCAATCATCAACACCRCCACCACCAAACCCTAGCCCCAACAAGATGGCAAGCCCCAAGGTGTAGTGCTCTAGTATCCAAAGGCAAGTCGTTGGGGTGATGAAGGGCTAGTATAGGTCCTCCATCATGTTTCTCAATCCTCCAAAGGAAATTGTCACTATTTTATGTGTAGGACATGCTATCCAAATTGTGGGCTTCATGCCCCAAGGAAGCCCAAGCTAGGCTTGTTCCTCTAAAATTGTCCACCAAGCAAGGTCCTACAAAGACATACAAGAATTCCCTTCGAGGATCTCAAGTAAAATCATCATGGCAATTAAACTCACATTTAATCTAAGAGCCACCTAAGCATATACATAAAAAACTACCTCATTAAATTAAATAAATTCTCAAAGACCCTATGCAATTTGCCACGTTTAATTATGGGAGGGTTGACAAGGTGACCTATTGGGTGAATCATTCCTTAATTCAATGAGTGCTTCCTAGGTAGAAACCTCTCTAAGTCACGTGGAGAAGATGAAGTGGATGGGGGGAAATAATTTTGGGCATGGGGTTCATGATATACAAGGGTTTGTATTGTCTCATTTATGGGTGCCTTTGTAGAGGTAGTGCCACACCTTCATTTTCAATTCATCATTTTTCCAAGCCCATTCACTGTCATTAATTAATTAAGGTATGGAACGAATGGATACTCCCAATGGGTAACATAAACTTGGGGGGTAGTACCACACAGTCACTTGAAAGGAGAGGTACACAAAGTTCCATTGGGGTAAAGTAAAACTTGTAACACACTTGTGTAGATCCCCCAACAAGTGGGACATTTATATATAAGTGTATTTTCTTTTGCAAGTCTTTGATTTTTTAGGAGAAACGTTTCATTGTTCTCAAGACCTCTTTGGGTGAGCATCTGGAACACTATAGTTTTGGATTTTATCTTTTTCCAAATACATTCCCTCTGGGCCTCCAACCCCTTCTTCCCATGAAATGGGATACAAACCCTTCTTGGGTCAATGCACCGAAAAATCCCAAAAGATAAGGAGATGAAACATGGGAGAAGTGTGAAAAGTGGTAAGTATGATCAGGAATGCCACGATGACTCATCAAGGAGATCTCCCAATAGAAAACCCATCCCTAAGGGTGACCAATTACTAGGGTGCAATGTCAACCACCAATGTGAAACATGGAAAAGAGCATAATTTCCAAGAAAATGTTCTATAATCAAAAGCATATTTAAATGAAACATACTCAAAATGCTTCAAATATTAAATTGACACTTACCACGATACCTAACTTGTACCTCATGGAGAAAGATTTGTCTTTGGGAAGCATGTTGATGTGAATTCCACCATCATGAATCCATGAGGTGTTATGGTGAAGCGGGTCTCTATTTGTGCACGTGGACGTTGTCAGTCATCTGTCTCTCGGTACTCCATGTCTACCACCTAAGGGCCTCGATACATCATCTCCTTAGTTATCACTAAAAAGTGAGGATAATAAAGATCATGTAGTAATTATTGAGGACACATGTGATTTGGATGTATGAATGTATTTGGGTACTTAGAGGAGGTTATCCTATTCTTTAACGAGTTATTTTGTAACACATCTCTCTTATCTATCTTGGAGTTGTGCTCCACGTGAACTTCTAGTTTCTTATGATATATTAAGCATTTGGTTCCTAACGAAAACTCAATTCTAAGTCATCCCGTGATGTTTAACAACTTCAATCACCTTAGACAAAGATACATAATACTTTCAAGTAGGTCAAAGCTAGTCAAAACCAATAGGTGCAATAATAGAGACTAGGATGCATGCAAGTGAAACAATCTTGGAAGAAAAATCAGTTTAACAATGCAACTGTCACCAACTATCATAATTGTATTAGACACAAAAAAAAATTACACATGCGTTCATCTTGAGAAATTCCATTCAACAACAAAATCATCAATTAGGCATAAAATGCACAAAGCCAAAAGGGAAAAATTTACTTGATGAGGTCTAATTAAAATTTCTAAAGGGTTCTCCAAATCAATTGACTTATAACTTATCGAGGCCTAAATATTTTAATACGGTGATTCCCCATCACTACTCTTATACTACATAATTTTATGACATATTTAATAGAATATCATCAATTAATTTATTTACACAATCATGATAAATTTTACTAAACATATAAATTTTGAAAAAATAAAAATCATATAAAATAATTATTTATATTTCACTTCACCAACCAATACAGTCAAATCGTTGTGTGGAGGGGTCCCTTGTCCCACATACAAAGGGGTCTCATACACCAATTTAATGTCTAACTTGACTGTGACCTTAAAATTAAATTATTATTATTATTCTCATTT
>SNQJ01S0100541.1:9129-48531 GCA_010110895.2 Picea sitchensis | reverse complement strand
CTCGGATCATCATCAATCCTTATTGACATCAAGATAGCCTCTTGAGGTCTCTGAGGTTTGAAATCATAATTTATGCCACCTCGGAGGCTCAAGCCAATATATTGTGGGCCATCCATACTAGAAATTGAAGGGATCCCATAAAAAGGGTCCCCCGCGGGAGAAGTTACAGGATCATCATCAACCCCCCCACCCACAACACAAGGAAAATGGAGAGATATGGGTACATAAGTGGGTTCAGACTCCTCGTGATGACTAAAAGAAGAAAAAACTCCATAAGCATCTCAAACAAAATCCATGGATGAAATCTTGTTTATAACAACAATATCAAGGGGAGAGGAGACATATCATTACAAACGGTCGATCTCTCCCTTACAAAGCAACACCTTTGGTCGAGTTGAGGGGGTGATGGGACCTCCTCCTTTAAGTTTAACCGAAAAATCAAGTGATTATGACCTTCCTGAATGAGATCAATGGAAGGGTCCTCACTTACAAACTTATCCTCAAAAGAATTTTTTAAAGGCATCTCTGGTACTAGAATATCGACGAGCTCAACATCCGACCTAGGAGGGTTCACCACCTTTACCTCTTCAGTCTAAGGAGGGGAGACCTTCAAACGTTTTGAAACCCATGATATCACTTTGGTCATAGGGAACAATCTACCATCACACAATCAAAACAATGAAATCTCACACACCGAAAGGGCACATTAACATAATCAAGTATTTGTGTGAATTTACGGGATCCCCATACCAATTCAATAGATTCAAAGAGATCGCCCCTAACATCCATTTCCACTAAAACAAGAGTGATTGAATGTTGAGGCCGTGAAAAATAACCGTCATCAAAAATTAGGGTTTTCTCTAACTTGTCTCCAATTGCTCGAAGCCCAACGATCATCCACCACTCTAGAGGTAACCCTGATAGTTTGACCCATATGGTCATCTTATCCATAACCGAATCCCTTGGGTCAAAAAGAGGGAACCAGGGTTTCAAACTTAACAAGACCAAATCCTAGAACCATATACCTTTTAGAATAGCCTTTGCATCCTTTTTATACTTAAAGACAAAACCAATCCAACCTCTTACTAGAATATGATATCCCAGAGCATACCCCAAGACAGGCATCTAGTTTGCTTCGATTCAAACTCCAAGCAATTCCACAGACATACAACATCCCATAAGTTTTCCAACCAAAGAGTAGTTGTCAAGATCCATGATGTCATGATATCCTCACCTACAACAAGGGCAACACCCCCTCCCATTGACTTGAGGTTTTTTTTTTTCATTTTTACCCTTCTCTATCGACTCGGGTACTCCTGCATCAATGCTTGCAAGATTAAACCCTCGCCAATGAATCTTGAAGGAACTCTCGAGGTTTTCTGTGAAAGAGTACCAAAGTCACAATAGGGGAGAACCTCATTACCCAAACTACACGAAGACTCCATAACTCTGATGTTCATTCGGGAAGGAGTTAACTCAACAATGAATTGAGAAATGCCATCTTCGGGCGAAGAATGAGGGCTGATATGTCTAGATTCCTCCTTCTGATAAATAGTAAAGAGGGCATTATTTTCACATTCAGGCAATTGTTGAACCGAGGGGAGCCCGAGGGAGTTACACAGGATTGGATCTGACACCTGAAATAAATATTGAACCTTAGAGGATCTACTAGAATATTTAGTCTCTTCCACCTTAGCTTTCAAACAAACCCTATCAATCAACTCTTGAATAGACGGCCCCAGATGTTGAACAACAATTTCATTCTCTAAAATGGAAACCTTTGAGTAGTTAACAAAGCAACCCACCACCTCCTCCATCATGGAGCCAACTAGGATCCCTGTGGCCAAAGAAACATGTCTATAGCTAACCCATAAATAAATTGTGTGAAAACCCTAGATCAATTTGTGATCAAAACCCTCTCCAAAAACCACCCCTCCACATCACCTTTCTCATGCTACATCATCCCATCCAAAATAAAGTTAATATTGAAAGGATTTAATACATAATTAGTCTTTCTAGTGAAATACTTTTAATTCTTAGTGTGTATATGTTTGTGTGCTTATGTGTGTTTCTTCAATAAAAGGTACAAGTGAAATCATAAATGTTTGTTGTTCTTTCCCCAAAAAAAAATGTAATTTCAATTTGAAATGGCTTATTTTGAAATTTTTGGAGTGAGAGGTTGAGGCCATGGTGAAACAAACACTCATGATCCTCAAACTTTGTGATTAAAATCATAACATGAATAGATGAATTTTGTTTGTGTGCTAAATGCTAAATAAATAGATAATGATAGGCACTTTCTCTTGGACATGATGCACTTACACTAATACCTTTAAGAAAGAAAAATATAATAAGGTAAACACAAAAGTAATAATCAACTAATCACCCCCTTGGATGGGGTGACATCAGTTGAAGTTGGGGGCACCCACATGGTGCACCACACAACCAACTTTCTATATGTACTCCTAAGAACAGAGGAAGGATACACACCAAAACTTCGAATGTTTGAGGCGAAGGAAGGACTTGGGTGTGGGGAGTATGTCCCTGCGGGAATCAATACTTGTATTTATGAGTGCAATTAACCCGGGTCTAGCTCAGGCCAGAGGAAGGACGCAACAAATGAGTATGATAAGTGGGAGCTTTAATGGTGAGGGTACAATGATAAGCCATGAGAATTATACATGGAAGAGGATAATCCTAAATGTTCTAGAGATGATGTATCTGCTCGGCATAACAACGCTTTGCTTTTGGGGGTTTTTTCCAGGGAGGTGGATCTTTAGTGGTGAGTTTGCTTATAAGGATTGGTCATGATGGAATAATGGGGGATGGATTATGAGGTTCTATCGGGCTTGGGTTCCTTTTAGTCTCTTTCTCCTCTAAGTATTTAGAAATTGCAGGCCTTGGGGGGGGTGGTTGTGTCTCGTTTTCTTTTCTCTAGGGCGGTGCCTAGTGTGGTTTTGTTGGTTGGGAAGCTCGTGCAACAAGCATGGTAGTGTGTTGGGTTGAGTAGCGGTGGAAAAGATGGTCAGGGTTGCGTTAAGAAGGGTAGGGGGAGAAGACATGGGTCGAAGAGTTCTGAGAAGACTTTGTCCTCTCATGATCCAATATCTCCCACCCACACAGCTCATGAAGCATGGGAAGTTGGACACAGATTCCAAGAGCACTGCTTGGATGCAACTAAGTGAGAAGTAGAGGAGATCGAGGTAATTGTGTGGGCGCGAAGATTGGAAACCCCTGACAATCAAATTCTAGAAGAGACATAGGATTGGGTTACATATCCATTTTACTCCAGGATGTGGGACACAAAGTACTTCAAAATTGTTGAATCGTATTGGATTATTAAATCAATCGTGGCTCAAGCTCTAGAAAAACTATGGAGGAGAGCAGGGACATGTTACATTCCATGCACATTTTTGAAGGAAAGTTTGAGTAGTTATGTCAGTCGGAGTTTGGGATTAGATTCAAAGTGTCCCCTTCAGGCATGCACCAGACTGAGTAGAAGCAAGATGATGGTTCGACCAGCATGTCAAGAAATAAAGATAACCCCATTGAGTTAGATTCATATCCTCTGGCTCCAACAACAAAGGAAGATGATGTCCAAACTCCAACCTGTGGATGACGGGTTTGAAATTGGCTTTTGTGTTTTGTCTTTCTAGATATGTGGACACTAGTAGGATTATAGGACATGTTATTTTCAAAAGTGTGAATAATATGGTTTTTTTGTTTGGTCTTAGTTATTAGCAGCTATCATACTCAAAACATTGATAACTTGTGGATTGATAACTCATTTGATTATCGTGTACATAATAAAAAAGACGTAGATATTTTTAGCTTAAAACAAAAAATTAATCAACTATCACAAAATAGACCCCTCCATTAACATAATTATTCATTCTTCATAAGTCATCTATTATAATAAGAATACAGTTCATTCTGTGCTATCTAATATTGTGCTCCTTATCCTTTTATATATAATCGGCTATTATGTATTTCTTAAAAAAGGTAAATAGAAATGAAGTAAATCTACAAAATTTTCAAATCAATTAGTACAATTAAAAAATATAATTTATTTAA
The DNA here is from genome assembly GCA_010110895.2 of Picea sitchensis. NCBI lineage: Eukaryota > Viridiplantae > Streptophyta > Pinopsida > Pinales > Pinaceae > Picea > Picea sitchensis. The sequence goes on along the minus strand of SNQJ01S0100541.1, from coordinate 44,457 downwards.
TGTTATAACAACTTAAAAAATACAATTTATTTTATGTTATAACAACTTACCTATAAGAAAAGCTATACATAATTTTATAATTTTAAATCAATTAAAATTTTACATAAATAAGTATTAAAACAAAAATTAATTTTATAAATAATTAATTAATTAAAAAGATCAATTAAATATTTCAAAATACTAAAATTTAATATCGTATATTATTATAAAAAATAAATTTATAATTGTTTTGATCAATTTCCATCTCATATATTATTTTAAAAATTAAATTTATAATATTTTAATCAATTTCCATCTCATACTATAAATTTATTTCATCTCATAACAAATATTTATATATAGCCACCTTGTTATAAACGTTTCATATTTCATATTTTACATAAAATTTATTTCATCTCGTAACAAAAATGTTTATATATAACCACCTTGTAACAAATGTTTATATATAACCACCTTGTTATAGATATTTCATATTTTACATAGAAATGTTTATGTATAAGTCACCATATCATAAACCTTTCATAAAGAGAAGAAAATGAAAGTAAAAAACCAAATTGTCCAACACTCTTTTGGATAGATATCTCAATTATATTAAAATCATCACTAGATTGTCCAACAACCTAACCTTTAAAAATTTATTTCATTAATTACCATCTCATCTATAATGTTTCTATATAACCACCTTCTTATAAACTTTTCATATCTTATAACAAATGTTTATATATAACCACCTTGTTATAAACTTTTCATAATTTATGTGTCCTTTCAAAATTCACCATATCATAAACCTTTCATATTTTCAAATATTATTTGGAATGAAAAACACAATTCCACACAGGGAAGAAAATGAAAGAACACAATCAAATCGTCCAACACTCTTTAGGGTAGATATCTCAAATATACGTTCACCATATCATAAACCTTTCATATTTTAAACATTATTAGTCCCTGTTGTAGGCATAAAGGGACTATAGCGATCAATAATTCATTGACTACATATTAGTTTGTCCTTTGACCACAAATATTTGCATAATATCTATTGTTGGAGCTAGGGAACTAAAAACATAGATTTTAATATAATAAAAAGTACCATATATGTACTGATCTGATTGGATAAGAGATTGGAGGTCTTATTGTCGGCTTCGCTATTCCCAATGTTTTATATCGTAACATATCCAAACTTTGGTATCGTACACAGTCTTTTTGAATCATATATTTTTCCTATGTATTGCTTGAAGGTGGATTAATGCTAGCATTAGTTCAAATGTTTGTCTTAGCATTTTCTGCTAGTTGAATTTATCCGTAAGTTTTTATTTGTACTAATCATATTGAAATGTTTAGATATCCAAGCTTTATAGTGATCGAGAATTCCAAAGTTTATAACGTTCTTGCCACATGTGTTTGTATTGAAATGTATTGACACTTTTTTTGAGGTGCTTGAATAGGCCTGACAGCTTAAATGTTTACATGACGCGAGGTCCTTCAACAGGCATGACAACTTAAATGTTTGCATACCACGAGGTCCTTAGATAGCCTGATAGCCTTAAATGTTTATCTAAATACGCTTCTCATAGTATATTTTTCCTCGAAATTTTCCATACACTATTGCAGTGATTTTGCACAATATTGTTGTCCACCGCCAGTTGAATAGGCATTGCATGTTTCATCCTTCTTCTATCTTTGTAATGCAATTTTGTCATCGTTGAAGCTACATACATTGTTTACTGGTTCGCGCTTCTGCCTTTCATCGTTTCAGAGTAAGTTTATATGCCATAGTTTCATTTTCTATTCCTTGTTTGTTGTTCAGTGTTTGCAGTTTGGAAGTAAGTATGTTTTCTTATTTCTACTGGCATGCTCGTTGTATGTTTCTGGTTCCTTTTGTGCTTCTTCTGAAATTTCGTAATCATTGGAGATACATATGTTGTTTATTGGTTCGGTGGTTGTTACTTGTTCGTTGGTTCGTGGGTTGTTAGTTGTGTTTGTTTGGCTCGGGTTTACGCTTTGGGGCCCTGGGGTTGCAGTTGGGCATGTTCGTGCTTTCTCGCTGGTTTGGTGCTTGTTGGGTTTTTTTGTTTGATTCGGATTTGCAGGGTTGGGGTCCTGCGTCGGTAGTTGGAGATGGTTTTTTTTGGATTATTATTGTTTTTTTGGGTGCTTTACGATGTTTGGCCCCTGCACCCACAAGTCGACATGCAGTTGTGTTATTTGCCCTGTCTGGCGAGGTCGATATCTGTTTTGCTGTGAGATTTTTTTGGTGCTTCAGTGCTAGCATGAAAGAAAATAGTTGCATGAAAAATAGTTCGAGAAGTACATCTGAAATTGCAATATCCATTGTTTTTTGTTAAAATAAAGCATATGCAGGCTGCATTTATAAACCATGTATGGTCAAATGTGCCCATATGGCAATACATGTTCTTTGTCCTCTACATCGACTAGTGTGCACACGATACAATTTGTCTTGTACTTGAGATATGATATGTACAACAAAGATTCTGCAAAATTAGATTTCTATGTTTGGAAGCATATCTGGGTAGTTTGCCATGGAAAACCAAAAATCTTGTATCGTGGGCACAACAGTCTGTGTAGAGGATAAAGAACATGTATTTCCATCGATGGAACCATATCTGGATACTTTTCCATGGAAAACCATAAATCGTTTAGCTACGGCCATGCAATTTCGTAATATTTTGTGGCTTGTAATATATTTTGGGCAGGGAAAAAAAAATTACACATTTACAGCTATGGATGGAGAAGCGCAAAGGTTCATGTTTCTGCCTATATTTTAGACTGTTCGTTGAGTCTCTTTTACTGTATGTACATATTACTTGTTCTCTGGTGCATACCAACGTCCATTCATGTTCATTGTATTTTCTGTGTTCCCACATTCAAACAAACAGAATAGCTGGAGAAAACAACGGAGTCTTCACTGCATCAGTTGAAGAGGATATAGAAAGGTGCATGCTTGTACTATTATTTCATATTGCGTTGTTTTGTATTTCATTTATTATCTGTATATGTGTTCACCTAGTTTATTGTATGTAGATGTTGCGGACCTTCCTACATGATAACTTATCTTCCTTACATGCCTTCCTGCATACTATCCTACTTCATGTCCATTGTGTTTTCGTTGCATTGTTACATTTAAACAAACAAAACGGCTGGAGAGGACAATGAACTCTTTGGAGGGAATGTAGCCGAGGAATTACAGAAGTGGATACATGTAATCTTATTTCATATTCCAGTGTTCATTTTTTCATTTGATGTCTGTATATTTGTTGTGCTTGTTCTTCTACTTTGCACCTTTTTTATTTTTATTTTTTTTCCTTTCTTTTCTTCCTTCAAATATAACATATTATGTGTATTCTGCTTGTTGTTACATTGGAATAATTAGACCTGTTTCTCTTTCTTTTGCATGTATGTCTTCATACTAACTTGCCTTCATGTCCATTGCATATTTGGCGTTGCTACCTTGGAAGAAACAGGTTGTTTGGACAGGAAGATGAATTGTTCTGTGCAACAACAGAGGGTTCTATGGTGCAATCTTCTAAAAGGTATACCAAATGTGTTGGTAAATTAAATATACAAACTTGGTGGGGGCATATAATATTAGACTTGAAAATGATGGCTTGGCAGCAATGGGCCTTTCTGCCCTCCCTATTTCTACTTTTTTTCCATTTTCTATTAACCCTTTTGTTTTCTAATTGATCTGCTTAGTGGTCTTTCCGAAAATGTCTTGGTGCGTCGGTTGGCGGACTAACAATTTCACATCTATGGTCGCGCTTCTACCTTATTCCATACTTACCCACTTTGTCGATTGCGAGTGTCGGGCTAGCGGGTTCAAGATTGCTCCCCTGGCTTCCGGGGGTCCGCGATATATAGATTGGTTGTGGTGCCCTGCCCTCATGCCCTGTTTACTGTTACACATTTTTCAAGTTAAAAAAATCATATGCATACAATTTTACACTTATTTAGTCCTTTTGATGGACAATATACAATGCATATGCTTGTTTAGTCCCGATGTTCATCTGCACATGCTTGCATCAAAAAAATTTGGACTAGTGACATGGCCATGAGCAATTAGTCATCCCAGACATCAGCAGATCGACAAGGACAAAGGTAAAGATGCATACGCTCTAGTCTTGGTATGTTTGCGAAACAAATATCCTCGACTATTTATTCATATATGACATGGTGAATATGTTGATGTCATCTGCAATACATGGTTTGCAGTTCACAAGAGGTATCAACAAGTACAAGCGAGACGTCGAACATAGTGCATGTTCCGCAAACTAAGAGGTGTGGTTGCAAAACTCTGGCTCCATAGTTCATTGAAGCTATGTGTGTACTTGTAGATATATGCTAGTGAAAGAAGAATACAAAAAAAAATGCACACTACCATTCACTTTAGTTTTCTTGTTCAAAAATTGTCAGCAGGTCTAGAGTTGTAACACCCAAAGTACTATCAATAGAGGACTTGAATAGCCGCCGAACTAGACAAGTGTTCGTCGGGGACATAATGGTCATCTATAGCACCTACGTGGACAAAGAAAAAAAAACTAGATCCATTATGTGTGCTGACATGACAGATAAGGAGGCCATGATGACAGTCACACTAACTATTCCTACACAACTTGTCCAGAAACATGTAGAAAATATATTGTCGTGTAATGGGATATCCATTACAAATTTTAATATACTGCCCAAAATAGTATATGACCATGGTGATTGTGATCGGATTATTTCGCTCAACGAAACAAGTATTGTGGAAAAAAATCTCGTTGTTTGTTCAAAATATTGTTTCATCCTGGACGCGACTATCAACCATCTTGCACAGAGCAATGATACTTACCCAATCAGAACCATTGGCATAGTTGTCACACTGGCGAGAAAACTTGGCTCGCAACATATTCTCCATATAAAGGATGGAGAGTCGGACAACGACAAGGCAATGGTACCGCTTTCCATATCCAGTTTTTTCCTTTACTTTCACATGTGCATGTATCTTGGGTAAGTTACACAAATATTGCATTGTTCCATGTTGCAGCTGCAATTGTTCAATGCGTATTCAAATTTGTTTTCGTCAATGGAGAAACAATTGCATAAAGGGTAGATTCCACTTATGCTTTTCAAAAATATAAAAAATAAAAGGGATGTTAGAGAAAGGATCTTTCGGACAACCCAGGCAACGTTTGTAACAGAGTTGCGAGCAGATATAGTACAAGATCTTAAGAAACTAGCTAGCTCTACAACTGTTGTGCGTATACATCCACAAAATCATCCTCACTTTGCTTATACAAATAGCCTTCACCAAATTTATGCGACTTGTTTTATTTTTATTATTTTTTTTTAAGGGGGGGTGTGCAGTTGTGTATTATATTGTTCAATGTATTAATTCCTATGCTCATGTTCCCAGGTTGAAGGTGTTTTAGTTTCAGAGAATGCATACTCGACCCCTTTTGAACCTTAATGTGCGAAATGCAACTCTCCTACTTCTACCTCCGCTTTGATAAGTGATGATACGATTGATTGTCTGCGATGCGGTGAAAAATGTCCATATATATATGGACATTGCCTCAATGCTGCCATTCGAACCGGGGAAACGCAACTGTGCATTGTACGGTTAGGCAGCCTCTGTTACGAAATGTGCTTCCTAAGTTAGCAGAATTGTCGTATGAAACATATCTACAGAAAAAGGCAAGCAGTGTCTACATGCTCCGCGACTTTCGGATACACAACAAATTTACCTTACATGAGGACAATGCAATTTTGCATATCGACTGAAGAAGGGAAAATATATATATCAAACTTTGGCAGGAAACGAAAATACCTCATGTGTCTGTGTAATATTTCTTCAACATCCAGATGAATGTTCGTCGGGCTTGACTACTTGGGATTACATACGCATAGGATTGTTTGGTCCAAAAATGGGAAGCATGGAAGCAAACCCCATATATCCCATGGCCCTGGTTATTTTCTACTAGGAAAATATACCAGATGTAAGAGAAAATGAATGTCGCGACATATTTTCTTTGTATATCAAATTGTTTGATGCAAAGGTCGATGCCTCCTGCTCTATGGGAACTTGTTTGCAGCCTGTTTGGACTTTAGTTGGTTCTTGGTTGTATGCTTCGTCTGTCAATTTGTATATTGCGGAACTCTGAGTGTTGTTTGGAGAACACAGAAGAATAGAAATGCAATTTTTTTTCCAACTAGCCCGCAAATCCGCCTGATCATTTCTATGGCATTGTGACGCAAATGTAGTATGTGGCTTGTTTTAGCATTTTTCCTTGATCGATGAAATTGGTAAAATTAATCTCCTGGAATAATTTGAAATCAACAAATATATAATGTGTGAAGTCCAATTGTGCTATTATATCAACAAGAGGCCCTTAAAATTCAAATTGGTCGTTGTTATGCTTGCGGTGATAGAATTTTTAAAAACTTTGTTTTGTTTCCTTCATTTTTTTTTAAATAAGCGATTTAACATCCTTTGATAATTTTATGTAATTAAATTGAACAATATTAATAATTTAGTATTTGAAAATAATGTTTTTAGATAATGTTAGATATGATGACCATCCGTAAACAATCGCAATCTTAAGCCCGCCAGTCCTGGAGTCTGTCTGTCAACTTGTATGTCACAGAACTCTGAGTGTTGTTTGGAGGACATGGGACAGTAGAAGTGCAATGTTGAGCCAGACAGCCCGCAAGTCCACCTGTCAATTTGTATATCGCGGAAATCTGGATGCTATTTGTAGGACACAGAACAATAGAGGCTCAATTTTGATCCTGCCAGCCCGAGAACCCGCAATCCAAAAAGTGGCTAAGTATGGAATGAAGGATTTGTACATGCTCTATAAAATCTTGTGTCCATACTTTATAAAAGTACATATTTAGTATGTATTACTCGTTTCTCAGAAAATTTCTAGGTGTGGAAGTTGGCGGATGCACGTGTTCAGATTTCCACTTACTTTTATATCACCAACCCAACCGACCGCTTCCCCATTTCAAATTGTACGAACTTTTTTGTCTAATTAAATTGTACAATATCAATATATAATATTAATAATTTAGTATTGAAAATAATGTTCTTAGATAATGTTAGATAGTTGATAGGGATTATCATCCGTAAATAATGGAAATCTTGAGCCTGCTAGCCCTGGAGTCTGTCTGTCAATTTGTATATCGCGGAACTCTGAGTGTTGTTTGGAGGACACGGAACAATAGAAGTGCAATGTTTAGCCAGTCAGCCCGCGGGTCCACTTGTCAATTTGTATATCGCGGAATTCTAGGTGGTATTTGTAGGGCACGTTACAATAGAGGCCCAATTTTGAGCCCGCCAGCCCGAGCACCCGCGATCCAAAAAGTGGCTAAGTATGGAATGCAAGATCCACACATGCTCTATAAAATCTCATGTCCATACTTTGTAGTACATATTTAGTATGTCTAACTCATTTTTTGGAAAATTTCTTGGTACGGAAGTTGGTGGATTTACGCCTTCAAATTTCACCTACTTTTATATCACCAGCCCAACCGACCGCTTCCCCGTTTCATATTGTACAAACTTTTTGGCTCACGGTTTTTCTGAATAGGCGAGTTACCGGATAGGCGGGTTCAATATTGATAATTTATGTAATTAAATTGTACAATATTAATAATTTAGTATTTGAAAATCATGTTTTTTTATAATGTTAGATAGTTGATAGGGATGCTCATCTGTAAACAATGGCAATCTTGAGCCCGCCAGTCCTGGATTCTGTCTGTCAATTTGTCTATCGTGGAAGTTCGACTGCTGCTTGGAGGACACGAAACAATAGAAGTGCAATGTTGAGCCAGCCAGCCCGCAAATCCACTTGTCAATTTGTATATCACGGAACTCTGGGTGTTGTTTGTAGGGCACGTAACAATAGAGGCCCAACTTTGAGCCCGCCAGCCCGAGAACCCATGATCCAAAAAGTGGCTAGGTATGGAATGAGGGATCCGTACATGCTCTATAAAATCTCATGTCCATAGTTTATAAAAGTACATATTTAGTATGTATTACTCATTTCCTCCGAGTGTTGTTTGGAAGACACGAAACAATAGAAGTGCAATGTTGAGCCAGCCAGTCTGCAAGTTCGCCTGTCAATTTGTATATCGCGAAACTCTAGGTGCTATTTGTAGGAAACGAAGCAATAGAGGCCCAATTTTGAGCCCGCCAGACCGAGAACCCGCGATCCAAAAAGTGGCCAAGTATGGAATGTGGGATCCATACATGCTCTATAAAAATATTATGTCCATACTTTATAAGAGTACATACTTAGTATGTATTACTCGTTTTTCGAAAAATTTCTAGGTGCGAAAGTTGGCGGATTCACGTCTTCATATTTCAGTTATTTTTATATCACCAGCCCGACCGACCGCTTCCTCATTCAATATTGTAATAAACGAATATAAATTGACCCAAGTCCAATTGTGCTATCACATCAACACGAGGCCCTTAAAATTCAAATAGCCCGCAAGTCCTCTTGTCAATTTATATATTGCGGAACTCTGGGTGCTATTTGTACAGCACGAAACAACAGAAGCCCAATTTTGAGCCCGCCATCCTGAGAACCCATGATCCAAAAAGTGGCTAAGTATGGAATGAGGGATCCGTACATGCTCTATAAAATATCATGCCCATACTTTATAAAAGTACATATTTAGTATGTATTACTCGTTTCTTGGGAAAAATTCTAGGTGCGGAACTTGATGGATACACGTGTTTAGATTTCCACCCACTTTTATATGACCAGCCCGACCGACCTCTTCCCCATTTCATATTATACAAAAATTTTGGAACGCAAGTTTCCGAATACACCCGTTTTTCTTTTAAATAAGATATTTTAACATCCTTTAATAATTTTATGTAATTAAATTATGCAGTATCAATATTTAATATTAATACTTTAGTATTGAAAATAATGTTTTTAGGTAGTGTTAAATAGTTGATAGGGATCACCATCCGTAAACAATCGTAATCTTGAGCCCGTCAGCCCTGGAATCCGTCTGTCAATTTGTATATGGTGGAACTCTGAGTGTTGTTTGAAGGACACAGAAAAATAGAAATGCAATGTTGAGCCAGCCAGCCCGCAAGTTCGCCTGTCAATTTGTATATCGCAGAACTCTTGGTTGTTATTTGTAGGACACAGAACAATAGAGGCCCAATTTTGAGCCCGCCAGCCCGAGAACCCGCGATCCAAAAAGTGGCTAAGTATGGAATGTGGGATTAGTACATGCTCTATAAAATCTCATGTCCATACTTTCTAAAAGTATATATTATGTATTACTCGTTTTTTCGTAAAATTTCTTGGTGCGGAAGTTGGCAGAAGCACGTCTTCATATTTCACTTACTTTTATATCACCAGCCCGACCGACCGCTTCCCCATTTCATATTGTACAAACCTTTTTGTCTAATTAAATTGTACAATATCAATATTTAATATTAATAATTTAGTATTGAAAATAATGTTTTTAGATAGTGTTAAATAGTTCATAGAGATTACCATCCATAAACAATCTCAATCTTCAGGTCGTTAGCCCTGGAGTCCGTCTGTCAATTTTTATATCACGGAACTCCGAGTGTTGTTTGTATGACACGAAACAATAGGAGTTGAATGTTGACCCAGCTAGCCCGCAGGTCCGCTTGTCAATTTGTATACCGCATAAGTTTGGGTGCTATTTGTAGGCCACGGAACAATAGAGGCCCAATTTTGAGCCCGCCAGTCCGAGAACCCGCGATCCAAAAAGTGGCTAAGTATGGAATGCGGGATCCGTACATGCTCTATTCAGATTTCACTTACTTTTATATCACCGACCCGACCGACGACTTCCCTGTTTCATATTGTACAATATTTTTGACTCGCGTTTTTCCGAATAGGAGAGTTACCGGATAGGCAGGTTCAATATTGTGTTTCCATTGTTCTGTCGCTTGCAAACAACACCCTGACTTCCACGACCCACAAATTAGCAAACAAATTAAAAAAAAGGAATATATACTATGTGAATTCTAATGGAACAATCATATGAACGAGAGCACATTAAAATTCAAACTCGTCATTGTTATACTTGCAGTGAAGCTAAAAATACAAAAACTTTACTTAAACATCCAAAAAATGATTGTCTTGTAACTTTTCGCTACTTCTCTTATACAAACAGATCCTGGAAACTATAAACATCAATCGTTGTATCTATTCCTTGATTGAAGAACTCGTTAACATGTTTAATGCACTCCATGGTTACTTTTAATACCAATTCTCGCTTCCGAAAATTGTCATCCGCTTTCTCTTTTCTCTTTGCTTTCCCTTTCTTTACTTACTCATTTTTTGGAAAATGTCTAGCTGCGGGATTTGGTGGATTCGTGTCTTCATATTTCCATTGTTACTTTTATATCACCAGCCCGACCGACCACTTCCCCGTTTCATATTGAACAAACCTTTTGAATCGTGGGTTCCTGCATAGGCGGGTTTAACATTGCGTTTCCCTTATTCTGTCGCCTACAACTAGCACCCGGACTTCCGCGATTTACAAATTAGCAAACAAATTCCCCGTCATCTCGTATGATTTCTCTTTCTGTTTACTTGGTCCTTTTTTTGAATGTCTCATGCTTTTATATACAGAACCTGAAGTTCAGCAATATACAAATTTCCCTCTCGACATTGCGCTTTCGTTGTTCCCCTACGCACAAATAGTACCTGAAATCCTGTGACATACAAATTGACGGTCGATATCTGTCACTGAGATGCAATATGACCATCGACCCTTCACGTCTCTTGGGTATATCTTCTGCACTTTTTTTTTGTAACCCGCCCTACCGCTTTCCATACTTAGTCATTTCTTGGAATCTGTTTCGTGGGTTGGCGGGTGCACGAAATGTACAATGCTTCGTCGCAATTCACCATCACCGCTACCTTCGTACTTGTTTCCAGATATGCAATAATTAAGCTTCAATGCTAGTTGTTCATCCTGCAGGAACCATTAATATTGTCATTAATGTCCGGAAGGTCGGAGAATATTTTTCATTACTACGAATTAAACCAAGATTTGTGGAGAAGTGTGTTATCCTTTCCAAGTATTCATTTCAAACATGATGCAATCTGTTTTTGTGCACCGGCGGGTTGGCGCCTTTAAGAAATCTCTAATTCTTAATCTCTCTTCATCGTCACCGTGACCTGCACACTTTTTTCTAAATATGCAATTTGTGAGCTTTAATGGTAACAACTCATTCCGCACGAACCCTGGAGATTGTCATTGATCGACGAAAGGCTCGAGGAGATATTCCATTGATACACATTAAACCATAATTTGCAGAGGGTTATATTATCCTTCCCCAATTTTCATTTCAAACATCGTCCGGACCAAATGGAAATTCTCGTTAACTTGTGGCGGCAGTTTTGTCTAGATATAGTAAACACATTCGGCCATAATGGCCAAAGGTTCCACTATTCCATGGCATATTCTTACTACTCATCTCCCTCATCCCAGGAGCAAAAAAGGAGATGGTCCCTTGGTACACTAAGAGATATATTTCAAGCCAAAGAATTCCAAGGCAACCCTTCCTGCTCAAAGAACCTACCCAGTTGCATTGATGGTTGGCGCAGAGGTTGATGTCATGGATTCTGAGCCGGAAGAAGATGATCTAATGGGCGATGATACGGCAATGGATGGTGGCAATGTAGAGACTGTTCCCGCTCCTGCGCCCAAATTGAAATCAACCATAACAGGCATAACTTCCCGGCTTAATGATGGCGGTCCGGACAACACCAAAAGAAGTTTCAGAAAAGAAACCGACATTCAACGTAATAGTCGTTTTGCAGCTCGAAAGTAGGAATTCCAGAGGTCCAAATTAGTTTGTTTTGGGCGGAAGAGCTTCACTGTAAAGAAATGATATGTTGATGCTCACAAAGATATATTTCAAGCCAAAAAATTATTCACTTGTGGGACTACTATCATGTTCTCTGGATATACAATTAACATCTTTAGGAATCAAGTCCAGAACTCTCATTGGTGCAAGGCATATTTCTACTAGTCATCTCCTTCCACCTAGAATGGACTAATTTGGGCCTCTGAAATTGCACGTGCAACCTGTGTCCCTGAAGTTTTTTCGACTATGCAGAGGCGATTTCTAGTTGTGTATTAACTTTTAGTTAAGGGCTATTCCATTTTCCCTAACGTTTTTCATCTTCTTCCTCACGGGAAGCTTCTGAAAACTATCAATTTTACCACGGGATGATTCATCGAGGAGAAAACTGCAAGGATCCATAAACTACGGATCCCATGCCTGTGTTTGTGGTAGATACGTCAATGTTTTGGCCCGAAGAACTGGGTCCAATTTCTAAGGATAGATGTACAATACTCGGTGTTTTTCTTTTTTTTTAAATGGATTTGCTATTAAAAAAATTTGCTTTTAGTCTTCGTTGCTGCTTCTTTTCTGGATTTAATGTATGTTCTCATTGACATGGTTCGGTGGTCTCGTAGTTCTTCGATATTGTGTTTACTTAGGTTATTTTTTCTAAGATGAAACATCTAACAATTATATGACAATGTAATGTGTCAATCCACCAGGATTTTATGCAAACAAAAAATGGATTACACACAGTTTCAAACCAAAATTCAATTCTATTTGTAATGCAGATAGAACATAGCAATTCCAATGTACAATGTTGCAGCAAAATCGTCATTCTTGTTTCTAGACATGCAATTATTAAGTTTTAATGCTGACAACCCATAATGCAAGAATTTTAATACTTAAGTTAATATGTTACAGTCATGGAAGAATGTATCAAGTACACACTTACACCCACACGTTCCAATAAAATATAATCTTCAACAAAGCATTTGCTGACGATTAGTATAAAACGAAGTTTAATACTGAAGTTAATATGTTACATTCATGGAAGAATGTATCAAGAACATACTTACACACACAGGTTGCAATAAAATCTAATCTTCAACAAAGCATTTGCCGACAATTAGTAGAAAATGATGGTTTTGCAAAAATGGGGCTTCTTTGAAACCAATTCGCGCTAACGAAAATTGTCGTCTGCCTTTATATTTTCCCACTCTTTTATCCCGTGTAGTTTCTCTTCCTGGTTACTTAATCGTTTTCTCCGAAAATGCCTTGCTGCACGGCTTGGCGAATTCACGTGTTTCCACTGAATGCTTCCCCTTTCTCTAAATTGGCCCTTTATTGTTCTGTGTCCTACAAGTAGCACCCAGAGTTCCGCGATATACAAATCTATTTTTCCGTGACCTCCAAACAACATTCGAAGCTCCGTGATATACAAATTKACACACGGGCTCCAGGGCTGGAGGGCTCAAGATTGCCATTGTTTATGGATGGAAAAGTTCTAAAATGAGCCATACCACATTTGCGTCACATAAGCTATATTAAAGGGAAAAGCATTTCCTCTATAATTATGTGTCCTACAAACAACACCCAGAGTTCCGCACTATACAAATTGGCAGTCGGACTTGTGGGCTGGCTAGCTCAAAAAATGACTTAGAGTTCCACGATATACAAATTGACAGACAAAGCATACAACCAAGAACCAAGTAAACTCGCAGATCGTATTCCTAGTCATTGTTTTTTGTGCCTGCCACCTTCGCACTTCTTTCCAAGTATATATATTAGCAGGAAAATGGGATATTTGTTACATATGTGAATATATTGGCCTTTCTTTTCCGTCTTCTATACTTAGCCAAATATATGCTTCTCTTTTCCCTGAACTTTATCTTTCTCGTCAATTATTCATTTTTTCGAAAAACTCTGGCTGCGCACGTGGATGGACTTGCGGGTTCACGCTTGCACTCGTGCTCTTATATCGTGACATCAACCGGCCACTTCCCCATTTCATACCCAGACAATTCTCGGACCATGGATTCCCGGTAGGCGTGCTCTAGATTGGACTTCTATTGTTCCATGACCTGCAAACAATACCGTCACTTCCGCAACATACAAATTTACAACCAAACTCAGATCATACCCTCTTCCGTATTACGGTCTACCTATCATGCCCTCTTCCGTGGTATACATTTTGCACTGAAAATTTTTGAGAAATACAATTTAACCATCGGGTCCTCACGTCTTCTATGGAACTATTGTCACCCCATTTTGAAGCTCATCTATCCGCTTTCCACACTTCGCCATTTCTTCGAATTTCTTTCACGGATCGTCGGTTTGGCAGGTTCAAGAAATATTTAGTTCTTAATCGTTGTTTCCTATGCCTGCGCCCTTTTGCAATTAGCAATTACCAATTATATATAATATCTTATTTCTAGGCATGCAATTAGCAAGCGTTAATTTCAAACATCATGGAATGTCATTTGCACGTCATCGGGTTGGTCTATTCACGAAAACTTCAATCCTCGCTTCCGAGAACTAGTTCGCCCAACCGTTTCCCTATTCCATACTTAGCCACTTTCCCAGAATTCCACAAATATACAAACCGGCCGCTGAACTGCCCCATCATGATCTCTTCCGTTTTACACATTTTGCAGTCAAAAATTCTGATACATAAAATTTGACCGTGGAACACTCGCCTCTCCTAAGTATCCCCGTAACCCTTTTTTGAATCTCGTTCGTCTGCTTTTCAGACCTTGTCATTCTTTCCTTGCTCTCCCTCGTCTCCATAACCTTTGCACTTGTCTATAATAAAAGAAAAAAAATGTTTATATATATATATATATATACATATACATATCTTGTTTCTAAATATGAAATTACCGACATTTAATTCTAACAACTCATCATGCAGGAACCGTATAGATTGTCATTGATGGGTGAAAGGCTCGAGGAGATCTCCTATTAATGTGCATTAAACCAAGATTTGTGGGGGGTTATATTATCCCTTCCGAGTGTTGATTTCAAAATCATGAAATGTCGTTCGCACGTCATCGCCTTGGCACGTTCACGAAACCTCCAATCCTTAATTGCTCTTCATCGTACCCGCCACCTTCGCATTTCTAAATATGGAATAAGTAAGCTTTACTGCTAACAGTTCATCATGCACCACCCATACAGATTGTCATTAATCAGAGAAAGGCTCGAGGAGCTTTCCCATTCATAAGTATTTAACCAATATTTAGCAGAGAGTTACATTATCGGCTCTAAGTGTTCATTTCAACCATCGTCTGGAGCAAACCAACATTCTCATAAACCTATGGCATCAGCTCGATGGCAGTTCTATGGAGATACAGTGAACATCTTTAGGCGCGAGGACCAGAACTTCCAGTGGTCCAGGGCATATTCTTATTACTCAACCTTTGCCACAGAGAACTAAGTAATTTGGACCTCTGGGATTGCTCGTGCAGGTTGTGTCCTTGAGGTTTTTGACTGCAAGGACTTGGTCTCTTGCTGCCCCGATAAATTTATTTTAGACAAAAGAATTATTCCACTGCGGGACCGCTCTTTTGTTTCTTTGTCACCTCATGTCTTCCTCCAGATGTTAAGATTGTCGGATCCAACATTGACGTTTAGAGGAGAATATTGCAAACAGTTCCTAGCAAAGCATAATAACGGGTTGGACCCCTTGCCCCATTTATTGGAAGCCCTGATTATAGTTCCTGAAGATATCACAAGCTTGCAGGTTAGTTCATTTAGAAATCCATTCCGCAAAATTGCTTGGTTGTTTACAAGAATAACGGGACAGGAGTCCACAACAACTGTTTCTCGGATGGCTCTTTATATTTTGTATTTCACAGTCAACGAACAAGCCATTTTTTATTGGGGCAAGTTAATTTCCCATGAAATATGTTCCCAATTGTCAAGCTTTGAAAGGGAAAAGAAATTTTATATGTCGTCCTACTTAGTTTTTGCGATAGCGCATTGCTGTCAGTTTCCACAACTGTCTCTGTCCAAGAATGTCAACTGAGAATTCAACCTAGTGACGTTCTGGTACCAGGCCTTCTGGAAGCACAAGGCTTCCCACTGTTTTTATGAGGTTTTTAATGGCTTCGTGTCTATTTTCAAAGTTTTGTTGTTAGGAGAAGTTTCACAAGAAACCATTTTTTTGGACAGGAAGAGGACACTTGCACATTTGGATAATTACACTATCATAAGAATTTTTGGTCCACAAAAAAACCTTCTCTCCTTCCATGTCACATTACGGACATAATGTTTATTGCAGAATTAGCACAACAATACAACTATCGGTTGCATCTATTGCAAAAGAAGAGAAACAAATAGTTCATTCCTCTGCCTTGGAAAGTAGGGGAGTTTGTGTTGAAAAACCTCAACAAAATTGATGAATTTGCAGCACGTTCTACCATCTTCAACCTTAGATATGCTAAAATCATAAGAGGGTTCGACCCCGATAATATTTTTCGACAACATTTACAAACACTTGGCCTTGGTGATTGTTTTTCAAAAGACACATGCCCGAAAACAGAGACACTGGCGGCAACACTCCTGCTTCTGATGTCGACGACCTAGACACTATGAAAAGCTACACTAAATTGTACAGGCAATAGGGGAAAGGCCCCGGTGATAAGAGTGTTCAATCGGAAAATAGCACTCCAAAACGTGCGAAATCACGAAGCATCGCTCCAATGGCCCACCATAGCAACAAAGCAACTCAAAGTTCTTCAAACAGAGGAGGAGATAACGACCCTCCTCACTCTAAAATTGATAGTTCTCACAAGCTTCCAATAGACAAAAAGAGAAAAAAAAAAGTGTGGGACATGTGAAAGAGCCAGAAATTTAGAGTGACAACATGGAACTTGACACTGATCTGGATAGCATGCTCTACTACCTTGGTCAACCCGGAGATGCCATCCAGCATTACCGTCCAATGGACATATCGGATACCGAAAAATTTGACGAAGATGAATCCTTCGTGTTCCAGAGCGTTGTTTTTTATAGCGACTCCAAAAAATTGATAATTGAGAAAAAATATGTAAAAAATAAGAAAGGAAAATCTCGTTCAGAGGTTGACCTTGCCAACATGCGGCCGTCCCAAATCTGTCAACTTCACAACACGAGCGGAGATGCACTTCATGATTCCATTGGAGGCATCGAGGCTGAGAATGCCAGACTGAAGGACCGGGTCAAGGAATGGAAGAGGCTTTGATTTTTGTGCCATTGCTTGTCAATCCTTTGTCCATAGCCATACCTGCCACCCCTGTAGCCAACTTAAAATCATCCTCCAACCTCCTCGCATCCTGTAGAGGATATGTGGAGAATAATATCAAGAAAATAATGGAACTGGTTACCGAAGTGTGGAAAACATCACAAACCATCACTTCCCTTGGAACCAAGGCACATAGTTTGCTCGAACATTTGCAAGTGGAGTTAAAAGATGAAAAAAAATCTATTTAAACACAGTCCTTCCTTTTGGCACCATTGTCAACAATATGACAAAAACAAAAAGAAGACAACAAGATATTCCATCCAAAAACTGGATCGGTCAATTAAATGCATGCTCGAAAGAAAAAGTGAAGAACCTGCATCTCATTGTTCAATCATGTGAACAAGCCATATCAAAGAAATATAAATTATTCACAAGGCTGTCAAGAATAAACTTAGCCGAAAAGACCAACGACTTCCAAGACCCTGACTTAATCTCAAACTCCTTGTCCTTAACTAGGAAAGAGTTCGATAAACAGGTTCATATGTTTAAAGCGTTGTCTCTGGAAAAGTTTTACATCGTCCTTGAATATGATCAAGCTCACGTCGACAACTGGCTAGTCGACTATTCAATATAGAATGAGGAAATTCATCAGGCTCTATGTAATCTTTCTATCGACTTTTGGGAATTAGAAAATGATATTTTCAACATAAAAATCTAGAATGAGATCAATGTCGCCCCAATGAGAAGCTACATTGAAGAATGGCTCGAAAGGGAATTGAAGCAGGTCACCGACGAAAGGCAACAGGCAGTTGCCAGGATTCCAGCAGTCGTCGATGAAATCAATGCAATGGAAGCCGCAAGCAAATAGCCAAAGGGCTCATATGTACCATCATTGTAAGTCTATTGATCGCATCCTTCTTTGTTTATCAACCCAGTGATTCCACTTTTTTAAATAGAAATGTGTAGGAAAACACTTATACCTTTCAATTTATTTTTTTTGCAGGTATTGCACTCTATCTTCTTTCTACAGTCATGTTTCTTGTACATATTTCTCTAATGGTCCACGGGAGCCCCAATCCCAATCTACATGACAAACGCATTGAAATTTCCATTAATATGTAACAAACTTTTATTTTTTTATATATTTCAAAATTTCCAGTAGTATGTAACAAACTTTTATTTTTTGACATATTTCAAATAAAATTGTTTTCTTATCTCCTTTTAAATTTATGTCTTCATACATTTTTTTTATCTTTCACCAATCTATATGACAAATGCATTTAAATTTCCAAATTCTTTCTTCCACTATGAACAAATTTGTATTTTGTTATATACTTTCAAAAAATAAATGGTGCTCTACATGCCAAACATCATTTACTGCATGGATAAATTTCAAAAAAATTTCTTCCACTATGAACAAATTGTATTTTGTTATATACTTTCAAAAAATAAATGGTTCTCTACATGCCAAGCGTCATTTACTACATGGATACCACATGTGCTTCATGTTGCTTGCCACATCTTCGTTGCAGTTTCCTATCTCTCCACGGGGTCGTGCCTTAGCGCTAACAAAATTGTATGCCCCATGTTCTGTGATATACATGTTGAACATGAAATTTGTGTGATATACATTTTGCACCAAACACTTCTGTCATTTACAATTCAACCCCATTTCCCAAAATTTACCTTGCTCCGCGGGGTTGCGCTTTAGCGCTAACGAAATTTTATGCCCCGTGTTCCATGATATACACGTTGCACACAACATTTCCGTGATATACATTTTGCACCAAACACTTCCGTCATTTACAATTCGACCCCATTTTCCACAATTTACTTTGTAACCTCATTGGCAGGGACTATGTTGCCACTCAACCTTGTTTGGAATGAAAACCACAATTCCATAAAGAAAAGAAAATAAAAGAACAAAACCAAATTGTCCAAATATACGCCCACCATATCATAAACCTTTCATATTTTAAACATTATTTGGAATGAAAAACACAATTCCATAAAGAGAAGAAAATAAAATAACACAACCAAATTGCCCAACACTCTTTGGGGTAGATATCTCAATTATACTTGGATCCTTTGGGTAGATATTTAATTATATTAGGATCTTGACTTGGATCCTTTGGGTAGATATTTCAATTATATTAGGATCTTGACGAAATTGTCCAACACTTTTCAATTTTTGTATTTTAGTTATATGTATATTTTTACAATGATCATATAATTTTTTTTTATTTTTTAAATTTGAAAGGGAAAACAATAGGTTTAAATTTATTGGTTTTAACATTTTTGGATGTAATTTAATAAACATATAAATATGTATTGGTTTTTGTAAAATATAAGCAATTTAATGATTAAGAACAAGAACATGTGTATTCTCATTTAAGATTACATGTTCGAATATGGAGTGGGATAGGGTATGGATCCTTACATAGACTTAATAGTGATATCGTTGCATGGAGGAGATTCATTGTTCCACAAACAAGAAGGTAGGAGATCCCTTGTTCCACAAACAAGAAGGTTTGATATGTCAATTTGATGTCTAGCTAGGTTGTGACCTTAAAATTAGATTATTATTAATATTATTATTATTATTATTATTAAATTTCTTCTGTAGGCTTAATAAATTATGCTAGTTATATTGTTTTCTTCTTCTTTCTATGCTATTGTAATTAAAAATGAATAAGAGGTGTGATTTATGTGTGGTTGAATAGTTCCTCCGGTTATTTCTTGAAAAAATACACTTTTAGGAGATGAATTCACTTGTGTTATGGAGTTTAAGTGTGTTTGGCATCTTTTTTGTGTTGAAATATATTTTTTTCTTGTTAAAAAAAGAAACAACATTGTTTTGAACAAGAATAAGCCTTCTTGAAATTTCTCATGAGTTGGGTTGGCGATTCTCTAATCCATGTGAGCTTGCCCTTGCATATTATTTTTCTAGTATGAAAATGTATGTGCAGATGTGCATGTGTGATATCTTCTTGATTTTTGGGGTGAGCCCCACTAAAACATGAGCAGGGAGCCATCTAGCACATCCCATGCATAGAAAGGAGAGGTAAAATTGGCCTCCTCCTCCTACTATGAAACAAAAAGATAAATTCTTGATCTTAGATCTTATTATCTCAAAAACAATGAAGCTCCATGAACCTGACAACAATGGTTGAGAACCAATTATTACGAAGACTATGTTCACACCTTGTAATTTGAGGCTAACCCCAATGGTTACAAGCAATGACCACCCAATGCCAAGCTTCTAGATACTACTACACAATTTGTTAGCTACTACTACATAATTTGTTAACATTTATACTTGAACCTAAAACCTTATATTTATGATTATGTTTCAAAATATATTTTTATGTTTTTGCTAAAACTTATTGATTAGTTTATAAGACTTCTTAATGCTTTTCTATTCCAAAAGGGGTATTAAAAAAGATCAAGAAGATTAGTTACAGGTTTTATGGCCAAGGAATCGAGGGAAAGAGGGTATCCCCTTAGTTAATCAATAGGTAGTTGCTAAGCCAAAAGACTTGGGTGGATGGGGCTTAAGAACATTTACACGTTTGGAAAGACTTTGGCAACCAAGTGTGTTTGGAGGTTGATCTTGAGTAAAGGTTTATGGATCCAAGTTGTCACTCATAAATATATTGATCATGATTTAGTCAAGGATTGGATTAGGAGTCCTTATTAGAGTATCCATATTGTGTCAATCATACAGAAGACTGTTGTGTTATCCTTCCCCTTCATACGAAATTGGCTAGTGTGGAAGATTGACAATGGGAAAAGAGTGTGCATAGGTAAGAAACGGGGAAGGGTACAAATTACCTAAAAAATTGATCAATACCATCCATGAAAGCAGATCTTTTTTATAGGCCAAGCTGCCTCACCAAAGCTAACCATTATTTGGCATTAAGAATGGAGGTCAAATTCTATCTTAAATATTAATGGAAGGGAAGATGAGCTTTGGGAGGCATATATAGCTAACCTAAAATCAATTCATGTAAGAATCAAGGATTTTGAAGATGAGTTGGTATGGTTTAAAAATATTGTCCTAGGAATCTATACATCCAGGGTAGGATACAAGACCTTGTGTGAGAATGAAAGGGAAGAGGAAGTGTAATGGTAGTTGTTATACATCATTTTGTCACACTTTGCTAAGTGTCGCACTTCACTTTGTTCAGTGTTGTTAGTGTCGCAAATGCCATGGTCCATTCTGCTAAGCACCGTACCTTATTTTTCATGCTTTTCCTAAGTGTCGTTGCCTCAACATCATGCAAGAATGACTCAATATACTCCTTTGATCATAAATAAGAGGAAAATGCCATTGAAAACCTGCAAATTTGACCTGTTTCACTAAGTCTTGGCTTTATTTTACCATGGACGTTCCCTTTCCCATGTTGGCGGAGTGTCCATACTCCTTTTCTAATGATATGGGAGCGTCCTCGACACCCTGTCCATCTCTCTGGGGGAGCGTCCATGCAGATTGGGTCAAACTCCATGATTTTAGGGGGAATCTTCGAGGAAGTTCTGGATAGTTCTTGGTTTGTTTTCTTGTTTTCATCAAGATATGGTTCAATTTTTCTTCCAACCTATATTGGAAGCAAGTATAACCATGAAGATAATTTATATCCCACCTTATCCTCAACTACACTCCTGGTTTATCCTAGTAGTTAGCCCATCTTGCATCTATATAACTAGGGCATTCAAAATGAGGAAGGAAATGGAGAAGAGGAAGTACATCAAACCTATGATCTTATGAAGGAGAGTCAAACCCTTGTTTATGTGAATAAGTTGAGTTGGATTCATGTTCAAGGGTTGAAGAAAGAAGCTTGAAGGATTGCAATAACATCTAATGGTTGTAACCTTTTCATGATTTTATTAATAAAATAACTTGGCCTATTTCTCTTAAGCATTCTCATTCACTTCTTTTTTATCTGATTGTTTTGCTTAAGTTATCAGTTGGTAGGGTTTTTATTATTTGATCATAGATAGTATTAGGAGAAGGTTCCTTTGTTCTTGCAGAATCGATTTCGCGAGGGGGCTTCTTGGATTGGAGCTCAACCATTGGAGCAACCAGGACGAATGTCAGAAATCAAGTACACACACCTTTTCTCCTTCTCTCTCAACCGTCGTGTGAGAAAATAGAATGGTTTGTTAGGAGGATGTTAGTGTCTACTTGTTAGAGTCTGTCTCACTTGTGGGGAACCCAAGTGAGGGGAACTCAACCTATCCGCAGGAAGAGAATTCTCACAACAGAGGTGGAAGCCACTCTAGAAAATTAGATATTCTCTTAAATCTAGAATGTGTTGACGATTACAGCTGCACGAGACATCCTCCAGGACATAGACTGATTGAGTCGACCTTAGAGACAGCCCATGAGTTGGGTGTGTGGTTCCTATCTGAGACAAAACTGGAACGTAGTGATGGCCTCCTCCTTACAGAGAGTTGAGAAGAACTCCAAATGATTCTCCTGTGTAACGCGGTGAGAAAGAAGATCTGTTGAGTTAGACGTACTTGTGCTTGAGCACAAGGTGAACATGTGAATTCCCATGATCTGGGTGCATCGTTATGATACAGCGATGAAAAAGATGTATTAGCCTCCTCTGAGCAGAGAGTTGAGATGATGAAATCTAGATTACTCTTATGTGTAATGTAGTGGGAAAGAAGATCTATTGAGTTGGAAGTGCCTGTGGATGAGCACAGGTGAACGTGATCCTAGTGGTTGGGAACTAGTGAGTGTATTTCTCCTATGATACACAATAAGATAGAGATATGGACATCCCTATGGATGTGTGTTATAGGAAAATATCCCCACGAACAAGTGGATTTCCTCTTGGATACTAGACCCCTATAACCAAGACAGAAAGGTGCTAATGTGGACACTGACATTCCTTTTCACGAAGATAAACTATTCAAGGAAGAAGAATAAAGAAAGGTAAATACCTTTATCGATGTTTGTCCTTGCTCGATCCAGACTGATCTTGATCACCAAGTTCTTCAGAAGGTCCTGCAATACAATGAGCAGCAACAACGAAACATACTTCCTACTCTACCATGATTAGCTTCATAATCGATCTATCAAAAGAAACAAGTTCATAAAACATACACAAACTTAAAGGAAACAGGCCAAGCACATATTTATATTAATAAAAACAAAACAAAGTGCTTACAACCATAGATGTAGATGCAACAGCTTCACCAAGCTCTGTTTGTCCAGACCCTTGCTCGAAAGTTCCACGATCATAATGACCATAACTTTCACTGGTAAATCTCCCTTATGAGATCATAAATTTGATGCCTCTAAACTGCCATGTCCTTTTACCATAAGAAGGCCTCCTTATATAAGCTTGGAGAGACCCAACCACCTTAGAGATTCTTGGATAGGTTGAGGATATTTCTCCTTCAGTTGTGGATCCTTCCTAAGATCTAGCCTTGACCTCAGATTTGAATCCAACTGATTTCCAAGATGAAGGGGATTTTTCCCTGATTTTCCTCAACAACCCAAAATTTTCTCAAACAGGCCAACGCTCCCCCAAAAGGGTGCACAGAGCATTGAAACTCTCCCCCAAAGGAGGGTACAGAGTGCTAGCACTCCTTGACAGTGAGCAAGAGAGCGCTGCCCAAAATTCCTTCAAAAAATCCCAACTCTCCCCCAAAATGGTGTCCTGAGTGTTGCAACGCTCCCCCAAAATGGTGTTCTGAGTGTTGCAACGCTCCCCCAAAGAGAGGTAGGGAGTGTTGGCACTCCCTGACAATGGGTAGGGGAGAGTTGCCCTTCAAAAATCATTTTTAAGTGGTTTTTTCCATGGCAAATGCTTTGTACTCCTCATCAGATGATTTCTCCTTCTTAAACCAGTCTTTGAAGGTGTCTTAAGTGTCCTTATGATGTCGTTAGAGACACGTCATAGGCAAGATGGCAGTATGATGTTTGCGACACTAATAATTATGACAATGGGTCATGATTGAAGTGAGTAATTTTGATGTGTAACAGATTGCCCCCAAAAGTGCGAAGTCAGAAGATGGAAACTGGTGACTGAAGTACTTTGTAGACTTTTGTGATCAAGGGTATGAACTCAGAGAACTTGGAAGAAGTTGCACACAACCATCAAACAAATATTATGACATGTTTCAAACCCAAGGCAGGCATACCTATGCTTGGGTGATAAAGACTTTCAAGGTATGGTTGCCATAAGATACACTGCGGATCCATAATTATATTGACAAAAAGGGTATATCCATTGAAGATACAATGTGGATCTATACTTCCATGACATGAACTGATCGCAGCCACGAAAAATACACAGTGGATATACGCGATGACAAGACATAGACATGGACAAATACAAAGTGGATCTATGTGACAGTATATGTGTCAATATTCAAGAAAAAATCTGTTGCAACCTAGGCAAAGTACATATCAGAGTGATTACTCAACCCATGGTCTTATTACCGATCTTGATGCAGTACGAATCTAACCATGTGAATAGATGTCATGATGTAGAACATGGTAGAAACCACTTGATTACTGGTCAATGAGGTAAATCATTAACAAGCGCGAGGGAGAACACCATTGATGTCAATGATTCCCAAGGTAACCTAGTACATTCCAGCGAATGTGAACAAATGAGCTAAAGTCAAACATCCGTGGAATCATCCGATTAGGGGTCAATGATGTAAACCCACTTTCAAAAGTGAGGAGGCGTGCCATTGAAGCATGTTGGTCCCAAGGTACTAACTGGTTTCTAGGTCTAGTTCTCGGATAATGTGTTGGATTTGACATGAATAGACTCGTCCCAGGAGGGCCTTGATGTATCCCTCGTCAACGACACGAAACTGACATAGAGATGTAATCGGTGGATCAAAAGAACGTGGACTGACACGGATATTGAAAAAAAAACTGTGATGGTTGACTCTTGAGGCAGATACTTCCCTTGAACACTGAGGCAAAACAACAAAAACATGACATGGACCAAAACATGATGATGCAATGGATACTGTGACTTCCGTCGGGTGACCCAAAGGAGTAAGGAAACTCAAAGGATTGGTTCAATGCAGAGGTTCAACAGATTACAATGTGTGCAAAGACAAATTGTCATGTTCAAGGATGATTGTAAGAGTGACCTTTCATGTTCCCAAAAACTTCTTGGCTTGCTTCCTTCAATTTTTTCCCCCATCCAGATAGACGAGTACCACTTTTTGATTTAACGAGCTCAAGGAGGGTAACACATGCTCGATATAACTTACCTTTGGTAAGTCCCTCTTCCTTTGTTTAACGAACTGGAAGAATTAAGGGTTCGGTCCCGTATGGGCCCTTCAATGTATGATTGTTTAACGAGTCCAAAGAAGGTAAACTCCTCACATAGAGATGTAATTCGTAGATAAAATGAACATTGACTGACACAGATATTGAAACAAAACCGTGATGGTTGACTTGAGTGCAGATACTTTGAACACCGAGGCAAAACAACAAAACATGACATGGACCAAAACATGATGATGCAATGGATATTGTGACTTCCGTCGGGTGACCCAAAGGGAGTAGGAAAAACTCAAAGGATTGGTTCAATGCGTAGGTTCAACAGATTACAATGTGTAAAAGACAAATTGTCATGTTCAAGGATGATTGTAAGAGTGACCTTTCATGTTCCCAAAAACTTGGCTTGCTTCCTTCAATTTTTCCCCCATCCAGATAGACGAAAGTACCACCTTTTGGATTTTAACGGTGCTCAAGGAGGGTAACACATACCATATAATCTTTACCTTTGGTAAGTTCTTCTTCCTTTGTTTAACGAATCGAAGGAATTATGGTTCCGTCCTGCATGGGCCCTTCAATGTATGATTGCTTAACGAGTCCAAAGAAGAAATCTTGATTTTTCATGTTTAGAGAGTCCTAAAAGGGCTTAAAGAAGACTCTGTTGTCCTTTTTTCAGAATGTTAGTCTCTCATGACCACAAGACAGTAATCTAATAGAGGAAGAACACCTTTAATAACCACTACATAACCACATCAAATATCAACACACTAATGTTTTCATCGCAAAACTCTATGGGGAAACATCCACAACACCAACCAACGCAGCCCACTTGGAGCACTTTATTAATGCAAAGCAAAAGATTACAGAGAGATTTTACAAGAGAGCTACTCACAATCGATCATCGACAAAATGACCCTCCTCCATGCTCTTTGCAATAGATATCATGGACCAACTGAAAGTGTTAAGCCACGCATCAATGGTCGCTAAGATCGGCGAGAGTATGAACCATCTTAATCATTCTATATTGGGAACATATTGTGACCGCTTCTGATTTCCTAACTACAAATGCATACTACTTAATACTATAGAAACACACTATAAAACACACACTTTTTTTACCTAATCCATTAATAGGACCTGCGAGATCTTAACTAACTCCCAAGTGTTCAAATATCCTAACATCCCCCTTAAGAAAAACTTGATAGATTTGAAGGATTTACAATAGACATAATAGGCAGCGAAGGAGGAATTAGAGCCTATCCCCTTAATGAAAACTTACTAACTCCTAAAATAGATCTAAGTTTGAAAAACTTCGCTTTCAGAAGAGACTGTGAAACAAGTTCAGAATCTCTGGATCTTCGCTCAGGGAAAAAGAGCACTTCAATAACTTGATCATGAATGAGCTTTCTCTGGATGAAGTGCATGGTAGATCGATGTGTTTGCTACACTAATTTTGAACTGGGTCTTAAGAGCTTGATGCACTCTCCATTTTCACACCAAAGGTTGGTTGTATGTCGGGTGTTGGAATACAAACTCGAAGGATTCATCAATACTGTGGCTTCGATTTGCATTTACCATTGCTCTTGTTTCAAGAAATGTAATAGACCATTGTTTCTTACAGCCCAAGACAGTCCTCGCATCTCACGAAAAATATAACCCGCAATATACTTCCAATCATCGTATCAATACCAATTCCCTTAAATCGAACCAACCAATAAAGGAGCCCCTCATGAATCGTGAATCAGATCCTAAACCGGAATTCATACCATGAATATAGCTGGCATCCTTTAGTTGCTTTTCCAATGGATTTCTTGCGGGGCATTTTCATAACGGGAAACAAGACCAACAACAAAGGAAAGATCGTGATGGGTATGAGTTAAGTATAAGAGGTTACCAACTAACTTATGGTATTAAGGTGGCATCAACTCTCGTGAGAAGTTCGTGGCAATAAGCTGAACTAAAACCGGAAGGGAGAAGGGTTGGTTTACGATCATCCATGTGAAAGTGACGGTTATTGTCACAAGCATACTTAAATCGGGAAAGAAAAATTCCTTCATTGGTTTGCAAAACTTGGAGGCCAAGGAATAGTGCAAAACTCCTAAGTCCGGCCATTTCAAATACGCCTTAAGGCTAGTTTTCACATGGTTTAAAAGTTTTGAGTCACTACTAGTATGATAAGGTCATCAACATAGCGGACAAAATTATTACGAGATGGCTTCCTACTTTATTGGCATAGACATTAGGATCATAATGGCATCTAGAGAACAATGGCACAAGAAAGTTGTCTATTTTGGTATACCAAGATCGGGGATCTTTCTTGATACCATAAAGATATTTCTTTTGAGGCGACAAAACAAGGCTAGAGTCATTCTAGACATACGTGAGGTTGTTCCATGTAGATTTCTTCTTGCAAAGTCAGTGTAAGAAGGCGTGATTTAACATCCATTTGATTGACCTCCGATTTATGTGAGGCAGCAGGGGCAAGAACAAGGCTGATGGAATTATTTTTGCTACAAGGGCAAAGGCTCTACTCATAGTCAATTCCTTCAACTAGGGAAAATACTTTGGAAACTAATCTGTTCTCAGGGTCTTTCAAGACTTCCATTCGATGCATACTTAGTTATGTAGACCCATTTGTATCTAACAAGTTTTCTTCCTTTGAAGAGGTACAAGATCCCAAGTATGGTTTTGGCTATTAAATAACCATACTCTTCATTCATTTATGTATCCCAATTTGATGACCTGAAGCTTCGCAAATGTCTTTGGATCATGAGTTTCTTAAACTTGAGCCAAAAAGAGAAGAGGTCACTGAACTGTGAACATGTCCGACGCTGATCCTAAGGATCACCAACAAGATCACCAACCCGCTTCTGCGGTTGAACGGACTCATCTTGTAGTTGGAGCCGGTGTTGGTTTAGGGTTCAGCGACTAACTGAGGGAGGGTGAGCAAAGGAGGATTTTCTCATCCTCACCGCCATCATGTGAAGAAGAAACTGATCATAAGAAGGCAATAAACGTCGAAGATGGTGGCTCGGGTCAAGAAGGCAAATAAATCATTTAATTAGGGCCTGTACAAGAGATTTTTATCAAATTTATTATCTCTTCTAATAATAATTTCATTACAATGTGATTGAAGAAGTCTATAACCTTTGATATCTTCAAAATAACCAACAAATATACACTTCACTTTTTAGGTTGCAATGTCTTCCTTTCAATGTATAAGCCCATGTTATAACGCCAAATACACTCCAAAGTGATTTACATCTGTTTTAATTTTTAGTCCAAGATTTTTCAAGTGTTATATTTTTAAGAGACTGTGGAGTGGATTTTACTATGTAATTTGCAAAGTTGATGGCTTCCTACCAATACTTTAGACTTAATACCTTATATTGGATCACACCAGCCTTTCATTTCTTTTAATGTGTGGTTCTTTCTCTCAAAGACTATTTTGTTGTGGTGTAAGGGAAGAATGTGTTGCATTTGGATTCCCCGTAGTGCAAGAATTTGTAAAATTATTGTTCACATATTTGCCTCCATTATCTATTCTTAACCTTGAATTTGATGTCCAGATTGTTTTTCTACAAGGGCCTTTGTAGGCCAAAAAACTTTGTAAAGTAAGTTTTAAGAAGTAAAACCCTAGTACGATGGAAAAAGTCATCAATGAAAGTTAAGAAATACTTGCACCCAGAAAAAGAAGGAGAAGAAAGTGGACCACACAAATCACTGTGAACAAGTTGCAAAGGACCTGAGGCATGTCAAGAGGCACGTTTGTCAAAACTGTCCCGATGATGTTTTCCGAGAACACAATCGACACAAACACCATCTCTGCATGAAACAAGAGGAAGACCAGTCATCATCTGTTGATTACATAGTTGTTGCAATGATCAATAGTTTAGATGACCAAACTACTCATGCCAAAGTTTGTTCAACTCATCGCTATGAGCAACAAAAACTGATGAAAAAGATGATGACCCAAAGTTGTCAAATTTGTACAACCTGGTAATATCATCCGCAATTCCAGTTGCAAGAACATGCTTAGGATCTTTTATATCCTTGATTACAACTTGGTGAGGTGAAAACTCTACAGTTTTACCTTCACCTGAATGGGTGATTTGATATACTGCTGGAAGGTTACAAGAAAGACTTGGAACACATAATACATCATTGAAATGACCATTTTCTACTTGAATTGTTCCAGATCCGCCAACACTAAGAGATCTATCATGACCAACAAATATTTGCTAGGTGTTACATTCATTTAGAGTAGAAAATATGGCTCTATCCTTAGCCATATGATAGGATACTCCATAATCAATAAGCCACTCATCAAAAGTAGAAGTAGAATTTGAATTGAAGGAGAAACCAGAAACAAAAAGTGCATGTCCATGAGAAGAAGAAGAAGTAGTAGAATCAATACTGATGTTGTGCTTCTTCATCACTGCTTCTAAATCTGCCATCTTCTTGAAACATTTGGACTCATCATGACCATCTTTATCACAAAAGTTGCAATGTCTGTTAGTATTCTTATTTTTATATTTTTCTCCTTTGTCTCCATTAGGAGCAAAAGCTGTCTGAGTGGGTTTGGGACCCTTATATTGCTTGTTGTTGTGGAGAGGATGTTGCTTCTTGGGATTCTTGGGTTTATCTTTTTGATGGACAACTAAGGCTTTGTTGGAGGTACCTGTTGTGTTGATCACTCCAAGTTGTACTAGCTTATCTTGCTCTCTAATCAAAGAATCACAAAAGTTCTCAAGACTGGGTTTTTGATAAGCTGCCCCTACAGCCTCTTGTATGGCATAAAAGGTAGATACAAACACAGAATATGCACTACCTAGCTTAGAAAGAATAAGATAGATGCAACGATCTTCGTCTATCTTTATCTTACATTCTTCACATAAATTTCTAAGTGTTTTAAACTTAGATAGATAGTCTTCAATGCAAGAAAAATCACTTGGACTCAAAGTTAGTACTTGATTTTCTAACTGTTGTGCTCAATTCAATCTTTTCCCAAGCTTCTTTGGGTTTATCAATTGATTGAAGGTGGAACCTTAAATCAGGAGAGATGGACATTCTAATTAATCCACGTGCTTTGTCATTCCTATTATCCCATTTGGCTTTCTTATCAGCATCAATGGGTGTTGTTTCCTTTCCCAAGGCAATCCAGTACAAGCCTTTACTTCTTAATAAATCCTCCATATGGGATTTCCATTGGAAGTAGTTGGTGTTGGTAAGTAAGAGATTACTTATAGAAGCCATATTAAATATGTAGATAATACTGATTTAAAAATTGAAACTGATGATTTGAATGGAAAGAGCTCGAAAAGTTATGCGGTTTAAAAAAATGGCACTGAAAACGAACTTCGGATGTGAGAGTTATGTCATTTTAAAAAAAGACATAAACGATAACCAAAGGACCACATGGTAGTGTAAGTTGCTTTATGAAGTGACCCACTTTTATAAAGAGAAGTGGGGCTCACTTTTACAAAGAAAAGCTGCATGCAAAACAAATAACTCTAAAATAAAATATTAAAGCTACTTATAGTGATTAACTTTTATACTTGAAGTGAAATACACTTTACAAATTTAGCATGAACTTTTTCAAAAAAAGTAACAAAAGAGAGACTTGAACTCAAGACCTCTTTCTTAATAAGACAATTTTTAACCAATTGGTCTAGAAAAACATATTGTAATGTTCAAAAGGAGGATTGTTGTTGTTGTTGTGGAAGACGACCTTGGAGAGCGTGCTAAAAAAAACCTCTTTTCACACAAGAAATTTGTTTTCCTTCTCGATGACAACAAGGATTAGATCTCAGTTAGCTTACCTGTAAGATGCACCTTTTCCTATATGTTTCTGATTTGCCAAGATCACACAGGGCGTGGGGTAAAGAGAATATGAAGATCTAAAAGAGTAGCAACCCAGAAATAAAAAAATACAAAACCAAAATACTTCTCTACAAAAAAATTTAAAAATGCGTATTCAAAATTTATACCTCCGGATCTGACTGTAATGGTCGTATCTTGGGCAAACAGAAACCTTTTCGAGTGAAACGAAAAGTGTTCCTGAATTAAACGAGTGCTCTGGATGCAATGGGACAGTCCTCTTATTCTATAAATGTATGAAAATGATATAAAATGGAGATGAGGCAACACATCTTTGTTATCCCAGATTTCTAGGGATAACCAAGAGATCATGTCTCTAGGCCCACAGGTCCTAGACACAAAGTACCGAGAGAAGGATTGACCTGAGCATGGCCCTGGAGGGCCCATCCTTCTCTTCTCTCATCAGATTCGTCTTGTTAGCAGCAGCAACATCCATCACCATCGGCCTGGTCTTGTATTAGAGAAGGCTCTTGCTCCATGAGGTAATTGGTACAGGTATCATGGTATGTGTCACTTTTGATCATTATAACCTTTAGATATATTCAT
Source organism: Picea sitchensis (assembly GCA_010110895.2). Classification (NCBI taxonomy): domain Eukaryota; kingdom Viridiplantae; phylum Streptophyta; class Pinopsida; order Pinales; family Pinaceae; genus Picea; species Picea sitchensis. Next base: position 12,678 of record SNQJ01S0100541.1, on the reverse strand, counting down.
CAAATTCCTTTTATTTCTGATGACTGCTTGGATCTTACATTAACCCACTTGACCATGGTTGGGGGGATTGACAGGGTGTCCTAGCAAGCCTGTACCCATAGGTTTTGGTTTGCCACCGGGGGGTATTTTTTAAGAGCCATCGTTCGCTCCCATCATATCATCACTTTTCATCTTATTTCTCGCTCATCTATCCCATTCCCCTAGTCCGGGCATTAGGATGATCTGTTTGTGGGGTTGCACCTTATCTCATGGGAAGAAGGGGCTAAAGGCCTAGAAGGTAAAAGCAGCTGGTAAAAGATAACAGCCGTAAAATGAAACCTAGAGATGCCTCGCCTAGGGATCCTCGAGAAGGCAATAAAAAGCCTCTCAATAAGAAACAAGAGGGACCCAAAGAAAAATAACAAAACACGACCTAGCTAAGAGGATAGGGGGTCTCATCACAAGCCAACCTATTATGTTCATGGGTACCTAACAGCATGACATTGCCACTATCTGGTTACCACACCTGGGCAGTGACCTTTGATTGCATGGCCAAGGGAAATGGGGTCTCATCACAAGCCAGCCTTATCATCTTTGTGAAAGTGCTTGTGGGTAACACTGTCAGCTTTGGTCACCACGCCAAGGCAGTGTCCTCTAGTTAGTCCTTGAAATAGAAAGAAAAAACAAATAAAGAAAAGAAAGAATACAGGCAAGAAAGGGCTTGGAAAAATTTGCATCCATGACGGGTACAACTCGCCTTCTACAAACGCACCCACAGGTAATATCATGCATCTCTGTCTCTCACTCTACCCGTATGTTTGGAAATCCCTTATCCACATCACCTCGTTATACATGGCTTGGATGATACCCCTTGGAGACTTTCCTTTCCTTATGGATACTAGCCCAATAGGGTGTCTTGTCTTTTTCTTCAGCCGTGTATTGTAGGTCTTTGTAATGTCTTTGAGCTATTGGATGATATATCAGGGTTTTTATGCATATGTCTGATAATATTAATGATGATATGTGATTAACATTGCTATGATCCATGTGACTAATGAGCCCATGGAGGGCGAAGTTTTTGATGTGCAGGACCATGCCCGACGGCCAGGTACCACATGGACCGGTACATATGTTGAGATGATTAGTTCGGACCTCCATGGGGCTGAAGAGCCCATCAGATGGTTGTTGAGACCCCATCAAGGGCAGAGACAGGACAGTGCTTGATTGAGCTTTTGCACCCGAGAAGAAGAAGGACGTTCCATTAGGGGCACTTTGGTTGAGCCCAACCTACGTGTTTGACCCACTTCCAGTGGAATGTTTCCCTTGGATGGCCCAGGACGTCACCTAGGAGCCATTGACGTCACCTTGAGCATATGACAGTTTGACAAGGCAGCTGGCATGTGTGGCATGATTGGGAGGCCCAAAGAAGGCCAACATTTTTTCATTTTGTGCTACATTTGCCCTAAAAGGGGCTCACGTCTCCCTCAGTGGGGCTTGACGTCTTTCTTATGCTCAGTTAGGGATTTGATTTAAACATTTAATGTAAAAACAGTATGATTTTTGTTTAGAGCCTTGTCGGCTAATTTTTATGACCTAAATTTAATTAAAGGTCATGATACATTATATATTGAGGTGTTTTATCCTCATTTTGACATAACACACAACTCACTCTCCTAGTGAGATCTGATTTTTGCACCCTTGTTGGGTATTTCATCTTTTGAGTGAGGCGCACTTGTTGAAGGAAGGCTTTTCTTGGCATATTTTGGCATTTCTCTTGAAGGAAGGTTTACAACTAGGGTTTGCAATGCTATTTCATCATGATATGTAAGTGTTTTTTCTACAAAACTTCTTAATTGAAAGGTTGTAGTCTTATATTCTTGCATTTATTATAAATTTTGTTGATTTTAAAACCCTAGGGGAAAAACACACAAGTAGGTTGTTGTCTCATGTCCCCTAAAAGAGAAATTCTCAGCCATTGAAGAAGGAGGGAAGAGACTAGCCATTGATAAACTCTTTTTACTTATTCCCTTGTGCTAGTCGTGCCTTTTAAGAGTTAAGAAGGAGGAGACGTCCCATGCCTAGGTTATCTACACCTAGGGTCGTCCTGCTTCTAGGGTTTGGTGATAGGGCCTTGCCATTGCAACACTCTCCCTCACCTCACTCTCTTGTTTTGAATTATCTTTTATGCTAGCCATTTTTCCAAGTTTAACCTAAGGAAGGAGGAAAGAGCACGAGGCCTTGTTTAAGCAACATCGTAGTGAGCCTCTTTCCCCTAGGGTTTTGATTCTGGGGCCCTACCATTGCAACACCTTAGAACCCTTCCCTCTCGTCCTTAGGATTTTATCCCTTCAACTTTGTGTCCTCTCTTTAATTGACTCCATTTACCCTTAGGCACTGATCTCAGGTCTCCAACGTTGAAGTGATAGTGGTCAAACAACTCTTAAAACTTTTATAATTTGAAACCCTAACTAACTATTAACCCTAATAAGGCTGACGCCATCCTTGGTTATTCCATATTGATGCAACATTTTCTGTTGATAAGCAATTAGATGGTGTTTTAAAGCATTTATTGAGTAAGGGATTGATTGGATACATTGTTTGCTACATCATATCGATATTTATTCATGAATTGATATTGTTCCATTGCTATTATTAATAAACATTGATCTCGTCAATAACTATTGTATAATTGCCAATATATTGATATCAGATAGTTATATGAAGTAATAACCCATTAAATCATAGCATGCATGTATTGTTTTGATGTTGCTCTTTTCCGGGCAGGTGTTCTCATTTGGGGCTACACTTCATTATTGGTTGTTTAGCTGAACTATCTGATCTTGGTGGTAACCTGTGAGGAGGGACTTTTACTTTGACCTTTATACCTTGGCCTCTTCAAAACCCCAGGTTACTGGGGACGTCTCCCCTTGGCCTAACCTCCCTAAATAGAAAGAACCTCCCCATTGTGGTGACATTGGGTGGGGTAGGTTCCTGTTACGCCAGTTTGGCCTCTATCTTCTAGCCATTTGACCTAGCTACAAACTGTGCGATAACATTTTGGCACCATTGTCGGGGAACACTGAGTCAAATTTTCCTCAAACGATAAACCTTTTCGGTAAGCCTTGCCTCAGAGACCTTTTCTTACAAGCTTACCTGGCGACTCCACTAGGGTGTTTTTCCCCTTTTCTTTGGTAGTTTCAAGTAAACTATTTGGCGACTCCACAAACTAGAAGGAGATTCAACAATCCTCATTTGTCATTCAGAAGGAAGCCTCCCTTAAACTCTCTTGTTGTCAAATCACTTTTCGGGAAGAGCCTTCCTTTAAGAATCATGTCTACCTCTCAGAACGCTACAACGAACCCAACCAACAATCAAAGAAAATGGTCATCTACCCTTTTCAGGCCATTAGACATGTCAGCCATACTAGGCTACCCTAGGCAAATGTCACCCAAATATGAGAAGTGGTTGCCTAAATTCACCGGTACTGATGCCATCAGTGTCGAAGAGCATATGAGCAAATTTTGGGCTTTCTTTCAACTTCACCCTATTAGTGATGATGATGAAGATTTG
>SNQJ01S0100539.1:11470-23027 GCA_010110895.2 Picea sitchensis | reverse complement strand
GGAGTGCCTTAACAATACACTATATTGCCAATTGATCTACACCTCGAGGAAAACTATCATATAGAGTTTAATTTAAATGGTGATCTAGAATTATATATGATAATACCATAGAGCATTCCAAGAAAACACATTGAAGAAATATTAAAATAGTCATTATCACTTATTTATTATTTAATTATTTCGCAATTTGTAATTTTGATTATAAGACCAATTATCTCCAATAAATCGTTGTAGAATAAGATTGTCTTATATATAATGGCATAGTGCCATTTAATATATTCACAAACTATAATTGTTACATATATTTATTTACATATCTTATATGTAGTTACAGGCATAGATATTATAACAGTTCTATACGTACGTGCACACACACACACACACACACACACACACACACACACACACACACACACACACACACAGGACTATATTTCCAGGTAAGGGTGGCATAACCAAGAGTAATCATGGATATCTGTTTGAACGCAGGAATTATATATGTTTGGATGGATGTAGATTGTATATATGCAATTTCATCGAATAAAAATAAATTTGATGAATGGGACATTCTGTCAAAAGCCAAAACAAAAACAAAACAAAAATAGATGTTTAGAGCTGACATTTAGAAAAGTAATGGCTCATTCTAAAATCCCATAGATGGATCTCATATGTGCAATTTTGTTGAACAAAAAACAATCTCATCAATCAAACATAAAAGGTGCAATATGTTGGATTTGTAGCCTGCTCTTTCTTTTACGAGAATTAGTTGCTCAAAATAAGTCTCTGCTACTATACTGCATTTATATTTAATTATTTTGTGTATCCATGGCAAACTCTGTTGCTTTCATCACATAGTTGGTCCATAAACAAAAAGCTTCTAATGCCATGTTCCTCACAAAGCTTGATAAATAAATAAATGTGATTGACACAATGACTGATTGAGAGATATGGACGAGATTGTTGTAGGGATGGTCATGCAAGATTGAATTGCATGGGATTTCTTTCTACACAAGCACATGAGATACTACGAAGGAAGGTATCTAGTGTTTTCCCATAGAACAATGATTTAGAGAGATGTGCTACTATTATTCCATACACTAATTAGCTAATTGATATACTATGCTTGCAGGGATGCCATGTATCAATCCTAATTGATCCCATACTAAAAACTCAAGTGGAGAAATATGATGGAAAACAAATGAAAATCCCTAATAGAACAACCCGTGGTGGAATGGGAAGGCTCCAATGGAGATCTTACATGATAATTCAATGCATGGGTAGTTTAATCTTATAATGTGAGGTGGTAAAGTTGCGAAGTGGTGAGGTGGTGAGCCTCGATGACAACATTGTTCCTCAAATGCACCATTGCACCATTATTAAGAGCCAATGTCAAAGTCTGGTAAAACCTCAATTGCACCATTGTTGTGTCAGAGTGTGCCAAAATGGCCACTCACAAATTTGTTATTTTAAATTCATTTTTTAATTCTAACAATTCCAAAAATCAAATTGCGTACACCAAGGGAATAAAGTCCCATCATATAGCTCTCAACCAATCAAAAATTTGATTCGTAAAATTCAATAAATATGAAAATAAATTTGTTTTAAAAAATAAATCAGGTTAATATGAAATTTCAAGGGAAACTTTGGTTATCTCTACAAATTTAGAGTGACTAATATGAGGTCAATGTAGTTTGACTACATGACCAAACAATATAGTCCTTGGCAGAGGAAGGGACTAATAAGAAAGATTCACTACTTAGTCCTCGTGAGGCCATGACTATACATTTATGTAGAAAGTCATAGTAGTTTGAATTTTTATTAGTGTCTTTGCTCATAAAAGTTATACTAATGTATTTAAAAACGAGTTATTATAAAAATATTTTTAAAAATTAGCCCTAAGGGTTAGCTCAAGTGGTTTTGAGCCAGACTTGAAGCTATCCCCAATGAAGGAGGTCACAGGTTCGAATCTCTTATTCCCCTTTGGGGTTAGGCTTGCCACAGACATCAAGGTCGATGATTTACCCTGTTTACCATCTATGAAGTGGGGAAGTACTCGAGGGTTTCCCATGAGATATTACCTCAAATATATATAATTAATTTTTTTTTTCATAATTTTGAAAAAAAAACTTAATTTCATTTTTGGATTAGTTGATAGGCGTTGATGCGACCTATTTTGTGGGTTTACCATTGGAAAATTTTAAACCAAAAAAATGTGTAAATTTTCCAATTTAAAATGGTGTTCAATGCTTTGTTATAGGTACAGAGGAGTGAATGGGTACAGTGTGTCAGGTTGTATCTAGGCAATAATGGTGAAATGATGGTAGATGTGTCATCTTGAAATATTCCTTGTAAGTTCATAGCCTTGAATGGCTTCGGGCACCTCTGTCACATGATCATCTTGGTGGTCACTAACTGGAACTAATAGACAAGTGATGTAAGATTGATGGCTAGAAGAGTCAATTTTGGAGTACCTTGGCCCATTCCCAAGGTACACCACAAACATATGGGCACCTTTGCTTATATTGAGCACACAACAGACCTTGGTAGCTTGCATTAGTTGGTTAGACCAAGAGAAGCTTGGAAGGGAACTTGGCGAGGAAAGGAAAAAAGGGTTACCACGAGCATCCTCATCTGCAGACATGCACTAAGAGTGATAGGCAAAGTGGCATAGAGAACTTGACTGAATTTTATGGACTTGGGTACTTGGGCTACACATGGATTCAAGGATTTGGGTGTTCCACACTTAGGGGTTGTGATAAATGACAAAAGTGCTTTTGGGCGTAAATATCTATAGAGTGCAATCATGGCACCCATATTTTTGGAACACATCCATCGAGCACACATTCATCAGGCACTTATCTACTGAATGCACTTGGGAACACACATAGGGTATTCACCTAGTGGACTAGTGACATAACACATGTGTTAATGGGATATTAAAGAATACCCCTAATTTCACTAGATATTGATAAATACCTCCCAAAATCATTTTGTTGAACCCCCCTCCTAATACATATTTCTAATAAAAGAAACCCCTATTTTTACTAGATACCCCTTTTTATACCCCCCCAATACCTATAAATCACATAAGACCCCACATCCCCCCCCAATACCTGCAATATATCGAATTTATTTTTCACAATTTAAAAACCCCTTTTATGAATGAACATGATAAGATATTGGTCAACAAGGTGAAGCATGGACCTGTGGGCACACTTGGGTGCATATGTTGGGAACATGTTTAAATGATAATACAAATATTTCTTATGCACCACCCTTTTGGTTGTTGAATAAGGCTTCTCTAACTGATTCTTAATCTTCATTCATGGAGATGATCTAAACAGAGATAATGCTAATATTTTTTACAATTTTTTCCCTTTTTTTTAGTAGTTGGACAAAGCAACGATTATTGATATGTAGGAGATTGTTTCACTAATATTTGCACTAAGATACATGAACTCATTCACCAAGACAAATCCTCTGTCTAACAAAGTGAAGATCAACATGTCATCGGAGCTGGCAGTTGTTGTTGAATACAAAATTGTAGATTGTATGTTCTAACTCTAATGCTAAGAAAATTGGTATGCAATCATTATGTTCACGCATGTCTTCATTGAAATATATACAATAGAGGTTTGAAATGTTCATTATTTAATAGTTGCAGTAAAGTTGTTTGTAATAAATTAGCAAAGGAGCATGGAATACCTTAATGATGGGGGGACCTACACAACATCCTCTGAATTTTGGTTTTGGAATTTTTTTATTTTAGTTGTTGAGAGTAAAAGACAATGGAATTCCCCACTTCCTTGTTCTATTTTAACATGTAGCCTACACTCTTTATTTCCCTATAATTGGTTGATGCAAAACATCTCCAATTTGTTTCACACACTACCCCCTTCTTTCATTCATTCAATAGAAGGTTGTCTTCCACCATTAATCCCTTACTTTTATTAATTGAATATGAGGTTGTCTTCCACCATTAACATTAGAGATAGAAAGGATCATATTCTTTGTTTTACTTCTTTGCTTATCATATGAATATTTGCACATGTTTTCTCAAAGGATTGAAAGCAGTGTACTTTGACTTTGCTATAATTGAGTGTTGGATGACGAAGGAACCAAGTTCCTTCTTACCCTCTTCATTGAGACCTAAAATGTAGTTTCACACAACAATGAAAAGGTAAGCAATTAGTAACATAATGAATTATAAGGGAAAATGTTACTTTAAAACTTGCTACTAACAAAACATATTTTGTAGAATTGTTTTGCAGATGAACAACAACACAACTAGGAAGCTAGAGATGTTGTCCACATTTCTATGCAATTCTTACAAGATCTACATAAAGAAATGTTCAAAGAAATTCTAGTGGGGGTAAGCAATGTAATAAATGTATGAATAATGGGCAACTTAATTGCAATTTTAGTGCTCTCTCCCTCCAACCATGTTACTGAGAAAGATTGTTGGATGTAGGTAGACTCTATTGTTAACAATATATAGATGCATTTGTGCTACGCATGTAACACAAAAATTAGAGTCTATTATTAATGTTATGTAGATGTGTCTATGCTACACATATAATCTAGACCAACTTCTAGTAATTGATATCATAGCTAAAATATGTAGCCAACAATTATTGATATATTGGAGAAAGGACCAGGGGCACTTACCTCAGTGTTTGAGTTCTAGTTTGACATGCGACTAGAATGTATCATGCTTGAGACCAATAACTACTATAAATTCAGTCCAAGCACTAAGCATCTACAAACTCGTCACCTAGTGTACAAATTTGTAACATAGTGATTGAAGGACGAGCTTCTCATGAAGGAGGATAGCTCAAGAATTTAGAAACACTAGGGGCATCCTTGAAGGAGAAGGATAGCTGAGGAATTGAGGAACATCAGGGAAATTTTGAAGGATTTGATTCAACAATTGAAAGAATTGTTTATATTATGGTAGTTGTGGGAGGTATTAACCTCCACGTGTAACCTTTGACAAGACTAGAATATTTCGGGAAGCAAGAGAAACCCTAAAACGTTAGATAATAACCCTAGAAGACAAGTAGGCTCAAGAGAATATTTAATATTGTGTTATTAGCCTCCAGAAAGAGAAGTCGACCCAGTCAAGTGAGATAGAGTAGTATAAATAGAGGGTGCTAGAGCTCATTTGACACTCACTCACTCACAACCGCATAATATTAGTGGTGCGCAAGTTTGGAGAGGGAGTGCAACTGCTGCAATTGGGATTTTGGTTTTTGGTTGGAGTTTCTCTTGGTTATGGTTTGGACTTTATGCTTGGTCTTTCGTTATTCTTTCTTGGTACGATAGCCTTGGAGAAAGGTGTGCTACCTTGGTTGGATATTGGTCTACTTCAGCCTTCCAAAATTATTCTGTCTATCAAGGTTAAGGCGCTTGGGGGTGGACTTTGTGCCTATGGTTGGGTGACAATACTGCTATATTGTCTATGGAAAAACAAGCACATATGTTTATTTTCTAATAGGTTATGGGCCCACACTATATTTAGACAGTCTAACCAATGGAAGATAGATAGGGAAGTTATTTGTTAAGCTCGTTATGGCACCAGTTACAGCTGCAACTAGTTTTTCTAATTATGCAGCTGCAACAAACCCTAATCCTTGTGTTTGAGCACTTATGATGAATAATTTCACCTAATTCCTTGAGATCCTAGTGCGCCCTATCCTAGCACACATCTTGGTACCTCATCTAGGAAAAACATCAGGTTTGAATTTCTTGTCAAAGTCAAAGTTTCACTAGACAAAGTCAAAGGTTGACTGGTCAAAGCCAAAGTCAAAAGGTCGACTTCTGGTCAAATTGATTATGTGGTCAAAGTTGAAATTTTAGAGTTCCTATCTTGTTCTAATCATTAAATTTAATCTCTTCTTGTCAATATGGTATCTAGTTTCAGATTGGAAGACAAGCTGGATGATGCTACAAGACTTCAAAGGTATGCACTTGTATATGCTATCCAAGTTATATCATCTAGAAAAATGTGAGTGTGTTTGCAGGAGAAGTATTAGAGACCTTGTCCAAGCTATAATCATGGATTCAGTGCATTTAGAGGAACAAACACACCCTCCATAGCAGTTGAGGCTTCAGGTTCCAGGTTTGATTAAATTTGTAAGCTTCAAATTTGTGTATATCAAGGGTGATAGTTGCTAGATTACAAATTGTGAAAGAAATCTTTGAAAGATTCTATTATTGCTAGGTGCAATGAATACTCAAATGCATATGAATACTATTGATATAGATGCTTATTATACGCGTTCAAAAGTTGAACTAACATCTCCTCTAGATATATATTTCTTATTTTCTCTTTTTGTTCTTGTTTCGGGAAGGTACCCTTGTGAAATATGTTTGATGAACAATCCTTGCGGAAGTTGTCATAGAAGAAGTTTATAAGGATGACACAACTGCCAAATGGGCGGCAATCAGAACAAATAGAAATAAACTTAAAGAGACTCGGAGGAGTCATACTCGAAAGAAGTTAGAAATCAAAAGGAAACCAGAACAAGCTTGTGACACTTTATAGAAAGCAAAGAGAGATGCAACATACGAAAGCATGGACTCTCTCAGATGGAGGGAGTTGATCACAAAATTCCAAAAGAAGAGCATGCATATTGTTGATTCAAGCATGAAGTTGAGATTAGGAGGGAGCTAATTACCAACGATATGATCCATTGAAGAAGAATTTGTAAAGACTATGAAGTATCTATCCATGTTCTTCATTGGAAGTAGCATCCATGATAAGCAACGCGTGTTCAGTTTGACTCTAGAAGAAGTCTTCTTGAAAAGAAGCCTTGAATATCCTTGGTTGTCCATCTACATTTATGTTCCTATGGCGGAAGGTTGGAGCCTTTAGGAAAGAAGGGCATGTAATCTATAGAATATTCCATGGACTCCAACATTGAAGAAAAACATGAGGAAGAACATGAAGATTCCAAGAAAGAAAGAAAAGTCACAACAACCAATTGAACCAATTTGAACCCACTAGATGCAGTCAAGTAGAAGGAATGGAAGGAAGTTGTGATTGTGAAAAAGACTTAAGAATTGATAGATACAAGGTGAGACTTAGGGCTAGAGGGTTCTCCCAGTAGGAGGGAGAATAATACGATGACAACTTGTTCTAGTAACCAGATATACATCTACCCGAACCATTATATCTCTTGAAATATCCATGGGTTGGAGTTTACATCAGATGAATGTAAAGATTGTTCTTCTCAACAGAGTAATTGGAGAAAAAGCATATGTAGATAAACCTCAAGGTTTTGAGGTATACCAGAAAGAGATCCTTGTATGCAGATGGAAGAAGTCCTTGTATGGATTCAAGCAAACTTGGTGCAGAGCCTCTCGTGTACAATAGAAGCCTGGTGAAAACTTCCTATGATAGAGGAAGTATATTGAAATGGTTCTTCAAAATTCCGGGATGATGGATTTCAAATCCATGGTGAACTCCCATGATGACAGATCTAAAAAATTTGAGAGACTCTAATCCAGTAGACACATCTCTGTATCGACAATTGATTAGCTCGTTAATGTATTTGGAGAATACTCATCCGAATATTTGTTTTGTGGGACATTTAAGTTATGATATATAGTTGCATGGATTTATAGATTTAGATTGGGCAGGGAGTGCATATGACATAAGAAGTGCTACTTGGATATGTTTCAGTTTGAGCTTTGCCACAATGCCATGGGCTAGTAGGAAACAAAAGTATGTTGCACTCAACACTATAGAAGCAGAGTATATTTCAACTTGTGATGCTTGTATGGAAGCAGTGTGGCTCTGTAAATTGGTTTCTAGACTATTTGGTCAGGTGTTGGATTCGACCATGATATATTGTGATGATCAAAGCTATGTGAATCTTTCAGAGAACCCAGTGTTCCATGACAGGTCGAAGCACATTAATATCAAGCATTATTTTCTCCGTGATAATGTCTAGAGGGGGGAAGTGATTCTCCAGTATATCTCCACAGATGAGTAGATAACAAATATATTGGTAAAGTCTCTGTCCAAGATGAAAAGTTTTTGTACTTAAGGGACAAACTGGGGCTCGTGGAGATGAATTCCTTATTGAAAAAGGAAGTGATTACTCCCAGGTTGGGAGGGAGCACTGATATGTTATTGATTTATGGACAATCATTTTCCAGTTCGGAAAATGGTCCAGGTTGGGCAGTTCCTTTCTTGTCCGGAAAGTGGTTCGAGATTTTTGATGGACAACCATTTTCCAGTTCAAAATGGTCTAGATCGGACAATCATTTTCACAATGAAAATAATATGATAGATTGTTGATGCACCATAGACAATGATTCCCCTTGTGGCCAATGTGGGGGAATGGTCTAGGACAATCATTCTTCTTGGAAGTCACTCTGAGTAGTGGTCAAGTAAAATGGTCTGCCTCGTCAGGCAATCATTCTTTCAAAGTTCATAGTTGTGAGCAGTTTTGAAGAATGGTCCATTTTGGAGGTTGGCGTAGGACAGTCATTCCCTAGGGAAAACTCATTCTCTCCAGTTTTCACTGTGATTAGTGCCAGAGGAATGGCCCAATTAGGTGAATGGTCCAGGTTCAACAATCAGGGATATGCATTCCCTGGGGAAGACTCATTCTCTCCAGGTTGAACTATGATTAGTGCCAGAGTAATGGCCCAATTAGGTGAATGGTCCAGGCTCAGAAATCAGGGACAATTATTCTTCTATGCTTGGGAAGAATATTCTAGATAGCCCATGGCTGATGTTTTAATTTTTGAGGGCATATGCTCTTCCAGATCTCACAGATGTGAGTGGAAGAATGGTCCAGATGACTCAATTTGTATCATGATATTTTTTATGCAGGTTGATATCAAATGATATGATTTTTGTGGAGACTGTATGTCTCTAGACAATATTTGTATGCTACTATGGTGGATGTGATCCACTGGTAGTGACTGTGTGTCACTGGTTAGTAATTACCATGTGATACTAGGAGTGGTTGTGTACCACTAGATAGTAGTTGTATACTACTATGAATAGACACAGTTGTTTTCTATTGGATGGCATTATAGCAACAATATGCTACTAGCTAAGTTCCATGGAGACTACCACTAGTGTTGGAGTTGATTGCCAGCTAAATGGATAGTCAATGCACTGGTGGACAAACATTCTCCATGCGCAGAATGGTCCAGACAGAACATATAGCTAGTAGACATGCATTCTCTCTGTGGAGAATGGTCCAGGTTGACATTTTGTTGACGTATAATGGACTGGTATTTTCCTAAGGCAAAAATTGTGGCCCGATTAGGAAAATGGTTCAGGACTGATATTTTCTAAGGCATATAGGTAGAGATGGATCTCTATGGTACATATGACTTGATTAGAAATCAGGGACAATTATTCTTCTATGCTTGGGAACAATATTCCAGATAGCCCATGGCTGATGTTTTACTTTTTGAGGGCATATGCTCTTCTAGATCTCACAGATGTGAGTGGAAGAATGGTCCAGATGAATCAATTTGTATCATGATATTGTTTATGCAGGTTGATATCAGAATATGATTTTTGTGGAGACTGTATGTCTCTGGACAATAGTTGTATGCTACTGTGGTGGATGTGATCCACTGGTAGTGACTGTGTGTCACTGGTTAGTAATTACCATGTGATACTAGGAGTGGTTGTGTACCACTAGATAGTAGTTGTATACTAATATGAATAAACACAGTTGTGTTCTATTGGATGGCATTATAGCAACAATGCTACTAGCTAAGTTCCATGGAGACTACCACTAGTGTTGGAGTTGATTGCCAGCTAAATGGATAGTCAATGCACTGGTGGACAAACATTCTCCATGCGTAGAATGGTCCAAACAAAACATATAGCTAGTGGACATGCATTCTCTTTGTGGAGAATGGTCCAAGTTGACATTTTGTTGACGTATCATGGACTGGTATTTTCCTAAGGCACAAATTGTGGCCCGATTAGGAAAATGGTTCAGGACCGATATTTTCTAAGGCATATAGGTAGAGATGGATCTCTATGGTACATATGACCCGATTAGAAAATAGTCTGAGACTGACATTCCTGTAGGAATGGTCTATGTAGCCCATGGTATAGCTTTTATCATCTGTTGGGACAATCATTCTTCTAGGATGTATGTTTGGATTAGAAGAATAGTCCTTGTATCACTTTGTGGAGTGAGTGACTTATTCAACATTATGCTTGATTACTCAGATGGAGTATGGCTTCAAGAGATAATGCAGTTGATGCTATCAGATGACACTGATAGTAATGATGTTTCTCATGAGTTGATCTACGTGATCATGAGATATCCTGTGTGGCTATGATGATGCTACCGGTTCAATGGTTTGTTTGTGGTTTGGTATTAACCTCCATGTGTAACCTTGACAAGACTAGAACATTTCGGGAAGCAAGAGAAACCCTAAAACGTTGGATAATAATCCTAGAAGACAAGTCGGCCCAGTCAAGTGAGATAGAGAAGTATAAATAGAGGGCGCTATAGCTCATTTGACACTCACTCACTCACAACTGCATAAGACTAGTGGTGCACAAGTTTGGAGAGGGAGTGCAACTGCTGCAATTGGGATTTTGGTTGGACTTTCTCTTGGTTATGGTTTGGACTTTCTGCTTGGTCTTTGGTTATTCTTGCTTGGTGCACTAGCCTTGGAGAAAGGTGTGCTACCTTGGTTGACTATTGGTCTACTTCCGTAATTATTTTGTCTGTCAAGGTTAAGGTGCTCGGGGGTGACTTTTGTGCATATGGTTGGATGACAATATTGTTATATTGTTTATGGAAAAACAAACACATCTCTTTATTTTCTAACAAGAACAAAAATATTACAACTATATTTAATCTAGATTACTGGGTTAAAAACGGAAGATATGAACTAAGAGATATTACTTCTTAGTCATAAATATTAATACAATTTTAGTATGCTCGTGTATTTAAAACTTATACGTAGAAGAAAAATTAATGTAAAACTGAAAAAATAAGTATTACAAAACATGTGGATGTTGTATATTTATTCCTAATTGTTTTATTATTAAATTGATTTTATTTATAATAAATGTGATCATACACTAAAACTTATTTAATCAAATCATTAAATTTAAATTAATTACAAATCAAATAAAAAAATACTTTTTAAATTTTAAATTAACAATATTTTAAAACAAAACATTATTATAATGAAATGCTTTTATAAAAATTAATACGAATCAAGTTGCTTTATTTAATTTATAGTCCCTACTAGGAAGGGACTAATAACCCATATGGGTATTAGAATCCTTTCTCTAATTTAGTTTAAACTTTGTTCAAAGTTTAAGTTTTGTTTGAAATATAGTACTATGGTCAATGGAAGATGATGTGGAGATGGGTGTAGTAGACTTTTCAACCAAACACTTTAAATGATATAAAAATAAGGGCAGTGAGGTTGTTTGTACTGTTTCTTAAGAATTTGTGTCGGAGATAGTATGAGCAGCCTTAGTCAAGGTAAAGGTAGTTTACTATATTAATGTGTTTTACACATTTTTTTTTTTTTTTTTTTTTTT
>SNQJ01S0100537.1:0-24784 GCA_010110895.2 Picea sitchensis | reverse complement strand
CAGCTGTTAAAGCCTATTATCCTTGTGCCTACTTTACAGGTATATTGATGACTTTGTCAAATGGGGAGAAGAGTGTACGAACTTATATGTATATATAATGGAAATTTCATTATATGAAGGCAAATATAGTTGGTAATCATATATGGTACTGATATTCTTATACATATACCTACACATGGACACTCTAATATAAATAAAGTGCTCGCTGTCAGCATAAGAGTGCTTTTATATTCTATCGTTATGGAATTTTCATATATAAGCCCTTCCTAGTATTCTTATGAGTTGTAACTCTTGGAATCCTTATAAAAGGAATCTACTCCGAAAGAAAATTGTATGCAACCATTTTGAAAGATAATAGATGCTGGGGGGTATGTAATGGAAAACAGATACATCAGCCTATAGTGTAATAACGCTAAACTTGAGCCTCAAGATCTAAAGGCTCTTCCTTGAAACTGACTTACCATTGTATGCTAGTTTCCCTAGCAGGCACCTATTTAAGCAATTGTCCAGGTTGTCGGTGGTAGTCAATTACAGTATTCTTTGCCAAAAAGGAACTTTCTTGAGCATTGCTTCAATATTATTAACATATTAGAATAAAATAGACATGAGATAGTTGCAAGCGACATGACTATATAAAGGTTTCTAATGTTTGCTTTTTAGATATATTTGTAAAGTTTTGCATGGATAAGGGATAAACTCTCAACGAGTTACCTCCAGTATGAAATTTGCGAACAAATAACTTTTCTTTTGAAGTAGTTACCCTGGATTTTCTAGGTTTTTATATTACTTATGAAGATTTTCGTTGTGGTGCAGATAATAGAAGGCATTAGGAAACTTTTGAATGTGGTTGTTGATCCGGCTACATTTGCACAGGTGATTTATATAAACGTTTCCTTATTTTCTGGTCATATCAATCGCTGAATTTATTTTACACTTTAGCCCAATCTCTTCGAAGTTTTTGGCTTCATCACATCAATACTAAATGATTGGCACAATCACCTTAAAAATCTCCAATGCTTTTCTAAGTTTCTTTAGATGACTCAAGAATAAATTTGGGAGTGAACTACTATAGGAGGGAATTTTGTTCTCTGAAAGAAAATTCATGGGTTGAAAGATAAACTCCACTATTTTTCTCAGAACCTAGTTGGTATAGTTGATTGACAAGGAAACAAGTTATTTGATATTTTCAGATTTATTTTTTACTTTTAAGTTTTAAAATTATAATGATAATAATAATAATAATCTAATTTTAGGGTTACTAGTGAAAAGCCAAATTGATTATGAGATCCTTTGTTTCTGGAATAAAAGACCTTCTACTCATTGATTTCACTACTTAGTCTATATAAGTGCCATACCCTACCCCCTTCAGAGTATAACCTATAACCTCCCCTACCCCCTACAGAGTCTAACCTATAACCTCCAAGGAGGAGGAAATGCATGTCTTTTTTTTAAAGAACCAGGAACTTATTACAATTGACAGATCTCATAAATTCTTCATCGCTCAAACCTCGACCTATTACAATTGACAGATGTCATAAATTCTTCATCCCTCAAACCTCGACCTGTACTATATAACCTCGATAACAGGCTTAGGGGAAGCACAATGGGAATGCTCCGGTCCTCCTCTGCATAGACCCGGAGGCTGGCAACGTTCCATTAGGTGGCCAGGTTGGTCTCCAGAACTGTATTTAACTGCTGTCCACAGTGATGACACTTTAGCCTCATGTCAGAGACGTAGGAAACACATGTAAATCCACTCAAATTATACTTGTCAGAGGGAGTTTACACCACCAATGGTTTCAGCATCTATCGGTTGCCAGAGGGAGTTTACATGTAAAAAGTTGTCTGTTTTCCTAGTCACAGGGGACAGTCCCTATCAATTTAACCAAACTAGATCACGCGAATACCCCAGTTGGCAACTTTTACAAGTTTTATGGCCCTCATAGTTTGAACTTCATATATTTAATATGTTCTCTACAACATTTAGTTTAAACATTGCTTATTTACTCTTGCATATATGGACCTTCTTTACAATAACTTCCTCTGACATTAACCAGTAATTTCCTATGTTGAGAAACTACTCGAAATCTGAAGCCTGACTTGAATGCCTAAGTATGAAAATTCCATTAGCCTGAAGTAGTAGTCTAGGCTTTTCTTTACATCTCAAACAATATTACATGCTCCATAACCAGTCGGATAAACATGCAGCAACTTTACAAGGGACTAGACAAGTTTTCACGGAGAATTTACTAGATAAATGAGTGATACGTAGACCAGTATTCAGCATGAAATTGTTGGGCTCTACTTGGAGATGCAAATAAGAAGTACTTATGAATTAAAAATACCTAAACGCGTGAAAATTGGAAAATGGAGAAGTGCGCTACTGTAGGAAATTGGAGAAACTGCTATTCTTATTTTAAGTTTAATAGGAATAGACCTGTGATCATGCCATACATAGAGAGACCATGCTGATTTCTTCCTTGCGTCAAGCACTTGCAGTCCCTTCTGCATTTTGATCTGAACATAAATGCTGCACCAATGTGGCTCAGGGCAGGTTAGAATGTCTGTTAGTGACAGTTTTCTACCAATTTTGTTTTCAAGTAGAAATTCCTTAGCTGGTAGGAACTTTTTTGAATGGATTCTTACCTTCAACTAAAATAAATGACCCTTATGGGATATTTTTCTTTCACATTCCCACACCGTTGGAAAAGTATTTCTCTTTTAGAAAACCATGAAATTGTTGATTTAAAAGTGTAATCTGCTTTATTTTTCCAAAGAAAATAGGGCTTAGTCTTTGCCTCTAATGGTGACTTTCTTCTTTTTCATGATTTTGTGATTGGATATCTGTCAATCACTGCTTATGATTGGATTTTTGCTTATGACTCCTAATGCCAATAATTCCAGTCCTTTATCTGTCTTTGCAGGCTGCACTTCCAAATATCCTGAAGAAGACAACACAAGAATTTTATGAACAGACATTGCGAACACTTAGTCATGCAGCTGACATATGCTACAATCGTGCTCAGAAATTTGATGTTCTCTGTTGTCAGTCTAAACCTCAGGGTTCTATGTTTTTGATGGTAAAGAAAAACTTATCCAATACTTGTATTGATGGTTTTGCATTATACAAGAACAAAATGTTCTTGATTTAGAAGACAAACTAAAATCAGAGATTTGTTATAAATATGAAGCTTGATCAATGCATGAAGCCCATCCTGTTGTTCTAAGTGGTTATTGTTTGGAACAGATCAAGATAAACATTCCTTGCTTTGAAGACCTAAAAAATGATGTTGAATTTTGTGGAAAACTTGCAAAAGAAGAATCAGTTATAGTTTTACCAGGTACCAAATGTATCTTTCGGCATGTAATTTCTACAGACCCATGCTTTTAATGCATCATGCATGGATCTTTTGGTGTACATGCAAGTGACATCATCTGTAATTGACTTGTTTTGTTCTACAGGGTCACTGCTCGGAATGAAGAATTGGATACGAATGTCTTTTGCAGTCTCCATTTGTATGTTGGAAGAGGCATGGGATCGAATAGAATCCTTCTGCAAACGACATGCCAAGAGTACACAGATTATTCAGATGAATTAAGCATAAATATAATGTTGGGAGACACTTCAAAATGTAGGGTACTTATCACAGATTCTGGTCATCCTGACTATATATTTATGAACTATGGTATTGTATCTTTTCCATAGGGAGGAGAGATAAATGGTATTTGTTTCATGTAATGCAATTGATCTTATGGGTCAAATATTTTGAACTTTAGACCCAATGACTATGCTAGATGAACATTTCTGTAATCTTTTTGCACACATGTATTCAATTCGGTGGGGAATCTATAGTCGTAGAAGCTATTTCAAGATGCCATAAGATAGGGAAAGCATAATCATCCTGCAACCAATCAACCATTATGTTAATGAGTGGCCACTCTCTTTGTGAACACCCCTGTTGGCATAAGGATTATGGTATATTGGGGCTTATATGCTGCCACAGCCCAGTCCTCACAACCAATGTGGGATAGAAGGGAAGGATATTTTAGAGTTGTAGAAGTTATTCCAAGAGGCCATAGGATAGGTGTATCCCACTAGTTATTATTTCTATTTTTATACACAGAGACATACACACACGCTACAACAGAGGAGGAAGGTGAAGGCCAAGCAAGCAAACATAATCACCCCACAACCAATCACACATTAAGTTAGTAGTGGGGCGACTACCTTTGTGGGCATCCCCATTGGCATAAGGATCATGCATAACACACAAGCCACAAAGCGGAGGGAGGGGAAGGCCAAGCATGCAAGGATAATCACCCTGCAACCAATCAACCATTATATTAGTATGGGGGCATCACCTCTATTGATGCCCTTGAAGATAGATTGTTAATAACATGTAGCATATTTTGGTAAAACTATGCATCTATGTTATGTTGGCCTGAATTGGAATTTTGTTTTTAGCATTATTGTACCAAGAGAGAGAGAAATTTGGGTGCTAGATCCTCCTTGGTTCATCTATAATGGTTGGAGAATAACTTGTGTTTTTCTTGTGGGTAGAGGACAATAGCAAAACATATAGATATATGATGATGATGATGATGATTAATTTTCATTGAGACCAATTGGTCTATCGAACCTTAAGAAGGTAAGCGACTACTTCAATTTCTTTAAAATTGTATTTCTGTTCTCAAAAAGCATTAAGAGAAGTGTTCCAAGATCACCATAGTTTTGATGACTTAGGAGGTTAGGAAGGTCGGTAACGTGGCAAATATTTTTAAATTGGGATCTGATATGGGTATAGGTAGGGAAATCCAAGAGGAAGTGTTTTTCATCTTCTACCTGCTTAGTGTCACAAAAGTGACAGATTCTCTCATCCCATGGTGTTTTGGGAGTTGTCCAATGCCCAATTTCACTATGTAGCTCGTGAAAGTTTGTTCTTATTTAAGCAATGTTGCCCTTGAATTCCTGTTTCTCGCAGCTTTCCTGCTCAACTACCTTAACCTGCCTAGGCTAGTTATGATTCGAGGACACTTCTGTCTTTGAGCACTTTCGCAGTGGTATTGGGTGGCACCTCCATGATTGCATGCTCTGTTTTCTTATTTGCACTTTTCAAAATTGAGAAGTAATTTTGATCTTCTAAATTAGGGTTGACCACCTCCTTGTAGTATCTTAATTTCCTTTTATCCACTAACTCTTTATCACACCACATATTCTTCTTAAATTTAGAACTGATAATATTTGTAATATTATCGATATTCTGCATGATGGCTTCTTCTTGTATTCCCCAATGATTTAGCCAAGATTTGACATCTTTATGCCATCCCCACTTGAGTTGCTGATGGTTTTGGCTAGAGTTTGAAGCAATTTTGGGGAGCCTCTTGTCATCCATGTTGTTTATCTTGTTCTTATATGTTAAGTATCTAATCATAACAATGCTCTCAATGGGGAAAGACTTGCTTCTATGAGGAGGATAAGATAGGGTGTATTGCTCTTAATTTCGAGATTACAAGTTATAAAATTCTTTTGGATCCGTTCTATCTTTCTCCAGGATTCTCTAGTTATACTACAACCCCAAACTTCACATCCATATAAGATAACTGGAGTGACGAGAGTGTGGAAGATGAGTTTTTTTTATCCCAAAGCCAAAGGTTTGTTGTTTTACAATTGTTTTCGAGCCCATAATAAGCTTTCCACCCTCTATTTATCTTTTTTCAATGCTATAGTTCCAATTGAGCTTGTGGTGGATATCGATTCCAAGATACTTGTATGAAGGCACTTCCTCCAAGCTATTGTTGTCCTAAACAAAAGTATCGTAGGTGATCCTTTTGGATTTAATTATCATAACCTTTGTTTTGTCTGTGTTCACAGTCATGCCCATGCTAGAGCAGAAGTCCTTGAGGGTTATTCGTTGCTTACCTAGGTCATAGGGACTCTTCGCCATAAGAACAATATCATCAGCATAAAGGAGAATGATGACTATACTAGCGAGAGTCAGGCCAACACAACCTGCATCCTCCAAACAATCTTCTAACTTGTCAATATAGATGCCGAAAAGGGTAGGGGATAGGGGACAACCTTGTTTGACTCCTATATTACAGTTAATTTCTTCTAACTAGCCCTCAGTGTTCCTAAACTTGGCAATGACTTTCTCATATAGCCTTACTGCAACAACTCTTAACTCAAAAGGGACTTTAAGCTCTTCTAACCTATTCGAGAGGTCAGTCTTGGGCACAGTGTCAAAAGCTTTTTTAAAATCAAAGAAGCAACAAAGGAGATCGGTTTTATCATTATGACACTCCTATGTAATGATCCTAAATGTAACAAGGTGGTCCACAGTGGAATGGTAGCCTCTAAACCCAGCCTAGCCTCTAGCTCTTTTTTCATGGCTTTCTAGCCACATGTCGATCTTCTTTTCCAAAATACTTCCGTATAGCTTAGCTAAAATGGGGCTAATCATAATGGTCATGTAATTAGAGGGATGGTCCTAAAATATATATTCTATGGAAAATGTCCCTGGAAAACTATAGCACCCTGCCAACATAGGAAACACATACCAAAAACATCAGAGAAAGGTCATAATTTTTATTTTTTTATTTTTAAAGAGTATTTGCAATATGCATTCACTAGTCCACATTGTTAATTTCTCTAGATTAGCTAACTAAGTAAACAAATCAGATCAAAATACTTTGCTGAAATAATTAACTTTTGCATGCAACGGAAAAAATGAGAAAAACAATCACACATAGTACACAATAATTTTTCAACTCTTCCAAATCAATTCTTCATCAAATAACATCAAAACTTACAAGAGCTCCCTTCAGAGGGAAAATGACTGAGAAATTAAAACTACAAACCAAATCTGCAAACCTGAACCACAACGTTTCCTTGATTTGTGTGCTGCCAATCACTAAGGCCATCTGTATAGATCTGTACCTGGTGCAATAAATGCAACTTCCTTGAAATATGTGTTGCCTCGAAATTTGTGACACCTCAAAAGATGGGATGCCTCAAAAGATGTGTTTCCTCAAAAGATGGGATGCCTCAAAAGATGTCTTTCCTCAAAAGACATGATGCCTTGAAATACACGTTGTATCGAGAAGCGTGTGACCTGCCTTCAGAAGTGTGATGTTGTTTTTCTTTTCTTGCCAAGCTGAAAAATCAGATTTGATTTTTCCTCTTCACCTCATGTGACTTGTGAAATAAAAAATCCTTGTGTCTTTTCCTTTACCCTCTTTGCCTTTTGTCTTGAGCGGTTTGCCTAATCTCAACGATCAAGATTAGATCATGAGATCAACGACTCTCTTTTAATTAAATCGTCAAGTGACTTTAACATAGTCATTGTATTAATTAAAAGTCACTTTATAAAAAAACATTCACTTTATTAATAAATTAATAAAGTGAATTCTAGGAAAAGTATAGGATACATTTAATGACGATTTCCGCAAGTAGACACCCTTACGGAAATACTTGTTCGAGCTACAAACACTAACACTCCCTCTTAGCGAAGAAGGTATTCTCCACCACTGCAAGCTTGTCTTTGAAAAAGATGAACTTGCTCTTAACCAAGGGCTTGGTGAAAATGTTTGCCAACTGCTCCTCTATAGGAACTGCTCCCTCCTGCACCTTGTCTCTGATGAAGTGATACATGATCTCAATGTGCTTTGACTTGTCATGAAACATTGGATTCTTCGAGAGTTTGATGCAACTCTGGTTATCTTAGTGGATCACTGTCGGCCCAAGCTCTTGACCAAACAATCCTGTGAGTAGCTTGTGAAGCCAGATGGCTTCACAACTAGCGAGATTGGCCGCCATGTACTCTGCCTCTACTGAACTCGGTGCTACTGAATTATGCTTCCCGTTAAACAAGGAATGACTGCTGACCTAAACTAGAGCAACGCCTAGAAGTGCTCTTTCGATCTGTGTCACCGCCTACCCAATCTGAATCAGAGCCCCCCTGCAACCTCACACCATCTCCACCAAGGTATTGTAATCCATATCCTACTGTTCCCTGCAAGTACCTGAGCACGTGCTTTGCTACCACCCCGTGAACCTCCCTCGGCTCCACCATGAACTAGCTGAAGGTGTTAACAACAAAACAAATATCTGGTCGAGCGTTGACCAGATACATCAACGAGCCAATCAACTACTTGTACTGTTTGGAGTCAGCCAACTCTGAAGTTGAAGAATCAATCTTCTTCAGGTCGGTCACCATCAGAGTGGCCATTGATCTACTATCCTGCATCCTGAATCTCTTCAGGATCTCTAAAGTGTACTTCCCATGTCTGAGGAATATCTCGCCCAATCGTTGACAAACCTCAAGTCCCAGAAAATAATGCATTGGCCTGGTGTCCTTGATCTCAAATTCTGACGCTAGATCTAACTTGCAACCTGCAATCAGACTCTCTGCACCTGTTAGAATGAGATCATCCACATACAATACCAAGATGAGGATCTCAGATCCAACCAACAAGAAGTATAGGTTGGGATCTGCCTCAGTCTTGGTGAAGCCCATGCCTTCCAGATAACTGTCAAACCTGGAGTACCAGGCCCTGGATGCCTATTTGAGTCCATACAGGGATTTCTTAAGCCTGCATACATGTGTCTCCCTGTCATGGACCTCAAACCCCTGCTGCTGCTCAATGTAGACCTCTTCCTCAATAATGTCGTTGAGAAAGGCGGTCTTCACATCCATCTCATGGATGCTCCATCCCATCTCAGAAGCTATAGAGATAACTACTCGAATAGAGGAGTATCTGGCTACAGGAGAAAAAGTCTCCTCACTCTACTCCCTGTAACACCCTGTTTCCCCCAGTCTGTAAATATAACTATATTGGCCAAGAGACTATGGCAAACTCAATATGTGTGAATGTTTGATTTGATGGACCTTTGTATAAAAGGTCAATGAATGTAAATTCTGTTATTTACTAGAAAATGGATATGTGTTGCATGACTGCTGGAAGGGGGGTGTGCTAAGAGAGACCACGAATGCTATGAAAGAGATGGTGAAGGGGACCAGGAATGGTTGCGTTAACCTCCACTAGACTAGTACTTTGCTGTATTTAATTGCTCAGGATCAGAACAACCCTCTGACCCAGGAATGAATTACAGTCAGGCTGGTAGGTGGGAAGACCTCCTCAAGAGTTAATGAGGGGATGGGGCAGACCGCCCATCTATAAGGCTTCCAGACCCGACCATGGACTAGGAATTCGGGCCACACGCAATCTTGCTAAGGAATGCAAGAAAGGAAGGCATGGTGGGTAGGGGAAGAGTGTAGAGATGAGAGGCTGAGCTGTCGAGTTCGAGGAAGAACTGTGAAAAGAGTGTGTTCCGATTGCAGGAAATAGATACAGACTCGGGAGAAGGAGAGTAACCTTTGTCCCTATCTATGACTGAGTCGGGAGAAGGAGAGTAACCTTCGTCCCTGTCTATTTCTGTGCCGGGAGAAGGAGAGTAACCTTCGTCCCTAACTTTCGTTGACTCGGAAGAGAAGATTCAATCTCAAAGCATCGTGGCCTAGCTTGGGGGTGGCCAGTGGTAAATCCGTTAGGAGTGACTGAGCATATGGTTGGGTGGAAACGAGCACCCCTTTCAACAGTCGCATCACGTCTTCTGGTTTTGATAAGTGTTTTCATGCTTTGTGCTTTCAAATGGAATAATGAATGAATGCATGAATGTATACATTTAAGATTGGCCTCTGTATTGACTGATCAAGTGATGTGTATGTATTTATCTCCTTGAGGATTTATGCTTCTGCTTGATTTTTCCATATGCTCTAGTTTAACCCTCGAAGGTGTTTTCCCTAGGGAGTTACCTTACAGTTCCAGAGTCGGAGCAAGCCTCTTGGCACTACTATCGCCTCGGTAATTCCACGAGATTACCCCGCCCTGTTTCAGAACTTAAAGTTCTGCGAGCTAGGAAGGTGCTTCCTTCAAACCAGTAGCCTAAGAGACCTTAGGCTCGCGCCCACGACCTTGACCAAATATTGGCTAAGAGGAGAGCTTATAGCTTGAGATTCCCTAGAGGGTCCATAAGACCAGGGCCTAGGAACCCTGCGCTAAGTCCGAAAAGGGCTAGCTCTTTATGGCTTCAGAGCTTCAGGAGCTCAAAGCCCTGGGATGTCAAACTTCATAACTGTCAAAAATACCCTAATGTCAGAGTCGCAAAAGGTTGTGAGTCGTTGATCTGGGGAGTCCGTTGGGGCTCCTTCTTGACCATCGGATCATCTAGTGGAAGGTTTCACGTATGGTACTTCAACGAAGTTCCACTTCGGGAGAATGGAGATGCTATAGCATCAAACTCCCCGAACGTCGAAGTTACGAAGTGAAGGAGAGCCGTAGATTTGGGGGAGATCGTTAGGAGGCCCGCCTACCGCCAGATCTAGGCGGTGGTCAGCCCGACGCTAACCAACTCCAGGAGAACGAAGAAGTTTACCCCACGAAACCCCCGAACGTCGAAGTTACGAAGTAGCGAAGGAACCTAAACCAAGGGTTACGTGGACCTACCTTGGCCGCGAGATCGAAGGGCATGAAGGACAATGAGTCCAGAGTGATGTGGTGTAGTGACGTCATGCAGGGTGACGTGAACACAAGTTTGACGTGCCACGTGTCACTCGGATTCGTGCGTATCACATACCCTATAGACCTATTGGAATGTGACACGTGTCAACCCTGACTCCTTACACGTGTCAGCCCCTGGTACGAGCCTACCTAGCCAAAGTGGTTGGTGAAGTGACCAGAACTCTGGGAGTCCGGGACTTTGAACTCCGGAGGAATTGGGGTATAGTATTGTTGACAGTCCAGAAGGCTTGAAGTGCTAGAGTCCATCCTAGTCGTTGGCGTCGAGGAACACATGGCACCAGATCCTGTACTCCGGAGGTTTAACACACCGGAAGGAAGCAAGCGTAAAGGGTTGAAGACCCCTGAAGTCGCAGGGAGACGGAGGAGATCTGAACCGTTCATAAACCGGGACGCGTGTCAGTATATCGTTAACTCCGGAGTAGAGCCACTTCGGAGGATTTGAAGCTTGGTGCTTCGAAAATCCCTGAAGCCCGGAGTAACGGAGAGGATCTAAACTGTCCATCGTTTGGGGACGCGTGGCAGGCGATTTGTTACTTCGAAGGATAGCCCCTTCGGAGAAAAAGTGGAACAAGAATTTTCGAAGGCTCGGAGCCCGTAGTTCACCTGAGTCGTTGATCTTAGAGGACAGGTGTCAGAAGATTTGTCACTTCGGAGGAAGGCTCGTTGCGAGAGTTGAGAACTCCCGAAGGCCGAAGCGTCAGAGTTCATCATAACCGTTAGTAGTGGAGGACGCATATCAGGAGATCTAATACTTCGAAAGGATTTCACTCTGGAGCTTTGCGTGTGTGAAGACTCGGGAACTGCCGAAGCCCGGAGTCCCGAAGTGAATCGGAGCTGTTGATTCTCTGAGGATGCGTGGCATCGAATTGTGAACTTTGGAGATTTTCCACTCCAAAGGATTCGTGTGGTGGTTGTTCGAAATTTCCTGAAGTGTTGGAGCCTTAAATTGTTGTGGCCCGTTGATCTTAAAGGAGAAGCATGCACCGTTGATTAGTAAGGGGACACGTGGAAGACGAAGGTCCATTCCATTAGAAAGCCACTTCGGAGGATTTGTGGAGTGTGCATGCAGATTCGACCGAAGACTGAATTTCCGAAGGAAGAGACTGAGCTGTAGATCTCAGTGAGGAACAACGACCGTTGATCCTGTTTCTGTGGTTCTGGAGGATTGTGCCTCCAAAAGAATTGGCCGCAGCATGAGGCGAGAACACCTGAAGAGCTTTGGGAAGCCATAACTTGCAACCCAAAGCTCGGATTTGAGTCTGGTAGCAGTCATGAGAACACTATGGGTAAGTAGAAGAGGATGAAGACCTCAGACAGAGGATATGAGATGTTAAGGAGAGCGAAAATTTGATGCCCCATCCCTAGGAAAGATACTCAGGGGTCGGGTGTGTTACAAATTGGTATCAGAGCATGCTTACAACACTTGGCCTGCTTGGGCTCATGGACGAGTTGCGTAAAAACCATCTTTTTATGTACTTTAAGGGTGACACACTGTCTTACCTCTTTCCTAAAGAGTCTGGTTAAACTTTTGTTGAAGAAAAGAATGAAACTGTCTACTGTGTGTGTATTTAAGAAATATGAACTGTGTGTTGTTCGTAAACTAATAGATTGTTGGCTAACAGTAAGTGTTTTGTCAGCACTCAAGCAGTCGGTAAATCGCGGGAAACTCCAAGTATAAAGGATGGTGATGTGCCATGAAGTGGGGGATGGCTCCCACAATAGAGACAAAGAATTTGATGAAAGGAGGGCGATGGAAACCCCTCTAGATCTGGCTGAAACTGTAAGGAGCCTCATGGTCGAATTACAGAGTTGCAAGGATGACAACGAGAGATTGATAAAGGAGCAAGAAAACAAACGGAAATTAATGCAGTTTTGCTGCAGAGCTTATCCGACATACAGAGATAGCTACAACATGAACCCGTAACTAGTCATGTGGACCGACAATATACGAAGAGAAGTCAAAGTCCACATGAAATACGAAAACGTGGTCCCATAAGTGGCGCCACTGGGAGAAGTACCTCGAGGAAGGCCCAACCTGGAGGCAGGGGACACTCATCAGGAGAGGCCTCTGGAAAGGAAACTGGCAACTCCGAGGGATCTTCTAGTAGCAAAGCTAGCTCATATTCTCAAAGGAAAGGAAAGAAGCGAAAGCATTCCAAAAGTCGTGATCCTGAAGAGTTCAAGAAAGCCAAACCACCCTCTTTCGATGGAGAGATTAAGAAAGGGGAAGAGGCAGAAGTTTGGTTGCTTAGTTTAAAGAAGTACTTCAGAGTCCATGACTACTCTGATAACTTGAAGGATCGAATAGCCTTCTTCAACTTGAATGGAAAGGCTTCGATTTGGTGGGAAGACCTTAAGAATGTGAAAGGAATCCATGAGAAGGATTTATCATGGAAACAGTTTGAGGAATTCTTCAAGAAGAGATATCTGTCAGATAAATACTTTAACGGGAAGACTAAAGAGTTCTATGAACTCAATCTGGGACCACTCACCATAGAGGAATATAGCAATAAGTTCCTTGAGCTAATAAGGTATGTACCCTACATAAAGGATGAAAAAGTAAAAGTACAACGATTTATTAGTGGGTTACCTCAGTCCTATCGGAACATGATTGAGTTTGACGAGCCAAAGACCTTAGAAGATATCAGGAAGGCAAGGTATTGTTATGAATAATTCGGGGGTCACACCGAACCTCGCGGGGACTGGAAGAAGAAGAGTAGTTCAGGATTCAAGAAGAAGGGGTTTAAATCCTCAAGATTTAAGAACTATGGGAATAACTCTAGGATGAGCCTTCCTACTAAAAGTGTGTATCAACAGATTTTCCCCTCCCAGAGTGGAAATAAACCTTTTGGAGCAACCCCAAGAAAGACTGATAACACAAAGAGAGAACCCTTGAAATGTTGGGGTTGTGGAGAAGAACATTTGTTGAGAGATTGCCCACATAGACAACAGAACAGTAGGAAAGTCTATAACATCCAAGAAGCTACCACAGTCAATGATGTGGCTAGGAGCATGCCACAGATTTATGCAGCCTTGGATAATAAACAAGCCGACCACCAAGCTTCAGTGGTGGAAATGAAAGATATGATCGCCAGCCATCTAGTTTCTATTTTAATTGACCCTAGTTCTAATTTGAGTTATGTAGCCCCTCAGACTGTTGATACGTGTAAACTACAACCAGTTGGACATGTTAAGCCTTGGTTGGTACAACTAGCCACCGAAACCAAAAGAAAAGTAGCAGAGGTCATACCAACTTACCAATTCATTATGGATGGATTGCCCACCCAAGCGACCCTTAACATACTTCCCCCAGGATCTTATGACATGTTGATTGGTATGGACTAGTTAGCCACCCATAAAACCAAGTTGGATTGTTACCGTAAGACCTTAGAGTGTGAAAATGAAGAAGGGAGAAAAATAACCCTCCAAGGGATTCAGAAGCCTGACTCAGTGAGACGAATATCAACCCTTCAAATGAAAAAGTATTGCAGAAAGGGATGTTTCCTATATGCAATATAGGTGTTAGAATCTGTTGAGGATGACAAACCAAACCTAGAGGACCACCCCATATTAAGAGAATATAAGGACATGTTTCCAGAAGAGGTACCGGGTCTACCTCCGAGAAGAAACATTGACTTCTCGATAGAACTTGCACCAGGAGCGGTGTTAGTATGTAGAATGCTCTATAGGATGAGTACACCAGAGCTAGTTGATCTCAAGCTACAACTAAAGGAGATGATGGACAAAGGCTACATCCGACACAGCGTGTCTCCGTGGGGAGCACTAGCCTTGTTTGTGAAAAACAAAGATGACACACTTCGACTGTGCATAGACTATAGACAACTCAATAAGACAACCATAAATAACAAGTATCCCTTGCTAAGAATCGATGACTTGTTCGACCAATTAGGGGGTGCTTCCATTTTCTCAAAGATTGACTTAAGGTCTTGATACCATCAAGTCCGAATCAAAGATGAAGACATCCACAAAACAACCTTCATGACAAGGTATGGTCACTATGAATTTGTGGTGATGCCATTTGGATTAACCAATGCCTCCGCCACTTTTATGTGCTTGATGAATAATGTACTCAACAAATTCCTAGATAGATTTGTATTGGTTTTCATTGATGATATCCTAATTTACTCCAAGAACAAAGAGGAGCATGAAGAACATCTTAAATTAGTGCCACAAGTACTAAGAGAGCATCAACTCTACGCTAAGTTTAGCAAGTGTGACTTTTTCCAAAAGCAAGTCCATTACTTAGGCCATGTCATTTCTGAAGGAGTGGCAGTAGACCCTGACAAGATCAGGTCTATCATGGAATGGCCTACCCCAAAGGACGTATCTGATATCAGATCCTTTATGGGCTTAGCGGGATACTATAGAAGGTTTATAAAAGGATTTTCCAAGATTGGTTGTCTAATCACTGCCCTTCAGAAAAAGGGGGTTAAGTTCACTTGGACATTAGAATGTGAAGAAAGATTTCAGAAACTGAAATACCTTCTAACCCATGCGCCCGTGTTGAAGATTGCAGACCCTGATAATGACTTTCCCGTTTGCACAGATGCCTGCAAGGAAGGACTTGGAGGAGTCCTTATGCAAGAAGGACGTGTAATTTGCTATGAATCCAGAAAATTGAATGAGCATGAAATCAATTATGTGACCCATGATCTAGAGTTGGCTGCCATAGTGCACGCTTTAAAAATGTGGAGGCATTACCTCCTAGGTAGGAGATTTGTACTTATGACAGACCATTGTGGGTTAAGGCACCTGTTTGATCAACCAAAACTCAATGCTAGACAAACTAGGTGGATGGCTCTCCTTAGTGAGTTTGATTTTGAAATCAAACACATCAAAGGAAAGGAAAATAGAGTAGTTGACGCCCTTAGAAGAAGTGTGAAAACAATTCACCTAGCAGTGGTAAGCACCTGTGAAACGAATGTCGGGGAAAGAGTCAGGAATGCACAAGAAACAAATGCATTCTTCAAGACCGTGACCTCATACATAAGGCAAGGGTCTGCAGGGCTAAAGTATGAAGGCTATCAGATGCTCGATGAAGACCTGCTGACTTACAGAAACAAATTGTATATCCCAAGTTGTGGCGACTTGAAGAGGTTCATAATGGACGAACTACACAAGAGACCATATACTGGTCATCTAGGTTATCAGAAAATGATTATGGCCACTAGAAAACAATTCTATTGGCCTGGATTGAAAAATGACATAGCTGACTATCTAGCTAACTGTCTAGAATGCCAGCAAGTTAAGGCAGAACACCGACACCCAATAGGGTTGCTACAACCTCTACCAATTCCAGAATGGAAATGGGAAACCATCTCCATGGATTTCATCACTGGATTATCAAAATCGACCAAGCAGAATGATGCCATCGTGGTAGTGGTAGACAAATTGAGCAAGTCTACTCACTTCGTTCCTGTCAAGTCAACTTGCAAGGAAATAGATATTGCCGACATCTTCATGAAGGAGATATTCATATTGCATGGCATGCCTAGGGAGATTGTATCTGACAGAGACACAAAATTTACTTCAAGCTTTTGGAAGTCTTTAATGGCTGGTTTTGAGACTAAATTGTTGTTTAGCACATCCTATCACCCTCAAACCGATGGACAAATAGAAAGCGTAAACCAAATATTAGAAGACATGTTCAGGATGCATGTAATGCATCAGCCTAGGAAGTGGGAACACTACCTGCCATTGGTAGAATTTGCCTACAACAACGGTTATCAAGAGTCACTAAAGATGAGCCCTTTTGAAGCCCTCTATGGTAGACAATGTAAGATTCCAATGAGTTGGAGTAATCCAGTGGATAGAATTACAATCGGACCTGACATGCTGAAAGAAATGTAACAACAAGTGATTCAGATAAAACAAAATCTGAAAATTGGTCAGGATAGACAGAAGAGTTACGTCGATAGAAAGAGAACTCCCAGAGAGTTCAAGACAGGAGACCATGTCTATCTCAGAGTTAGGCTTGAGAATAGTTCCCTGAGAATGGGAGTTTGTGCCAAGCTGACACCTCGATATTGTGGACCCTTTGAAGTCTTGGATAGAGTGGGACCTGTAGCCTATAGGCTAGCCCTCCCTCTCACAGTAAAGGCACATAATGTTTTCCATGTTTCATTATTGAAGAAATATGTACATGATTCTAATCATATAATTGACTAGTTTCAGAGAGTTCAAGACAGAGACCATGTCTATCTCAGAGTTAGGCTTGAGAATAGTTCCCTGAGAATGGGATCCTGTGCTGCCGACACTGACATTGTGGACCCTTTGAAGTCTTGATAGAGTGGGACCTCGTAGCCTATAGGCTAGCCCTCCTCACAAGAAGGCACATAATGTTTTCCATGTTTCATTATTGAAGAAATATGTACATGATTCTAATCATATATAATTGACTAGTTTGTGATCCGTGTGGAGCCGAGGGAGAATTCTCCATGTAAATCTCATAATGTATATTAGATAGAAAGGAAACCTCACTTAGGAATCGAACCATTGCATAGGCCAAGGTGTAGTGGGAAATAATTTGGCCCACATGAGGCTACATGGGAAATGGGAGGATGCCATGAGACAGTAGATCCATTTTGTTTACTTCTATATATACAAATCATGTTGACAAATAGAACATTGAGGATCTTGTTCCTTTTATGAGGAGGGAATTGTAACACCTGTTTCCCCAACAACATAACTATGTTGGCCAAGAGAATTGGTGAAAACCAATATGTGTGGAATGTTTGATTTGATGGACCTTTTGTATAAAAGGTCCTGTTGGATCACCATTTGACACTGATGGTCAACCTCATGTGCCATGAAGAGATGTATCATCAAATGCAGTATTATTGAAGACCTTTGGTTCTATAGGGTCGTGTTTGGCTCTAGCACTTACTTTTGTACTTGAATTTCTCGCACTTCTCGCTGCGGGGTTAATAAATTTGGCCAGGGTCCTGCATGAGTCATGTCTAGGTCATGATCTTGGCATCTGCTCAATCGGGAGAGTCTCTTTCACCGAGGGTTTTTATCCTCAGGTTATCATTGGCCTTCCAAATATAATGATTTCCCTTTGAGTTTTTCCTGGGCCACTTAACATATATGTCCTCCAAAGTGGGTGTAGGAACCATTTGCAAGCAATAGTTTTGCTAATCTATATAGGAAATCATAATAAATGACCATGCAAGACATCATAGAAAGTTTTCGCGGAATTCCGTCGAGTAGGTTAGTTTCTTTTTAATTAACACTAATTTTTAATTAAATTTTCCTAAGTTTTGAGGTTTAATATTTAATTAATTAATTATTTTTGAGAAAATATTGTAAAACTGACCTTTTTGACTTTTTGATAGGGTATTTGTGCTCAAAAAGAAATGGAATAGCACCTCCTACATCCTTGGACTAAGTTTCAGCTCTACTGACACCTTTAGCTAGCGGGTTAGTCCACCTAGAGTGTCACTACCATAACAACAATTTTAATTGCTAAAGTCTAAACATGACAAATGTAAAAAATTGTAATAATGAGTTAGATGATGTGAAATGTTGAAAATGATGGTTAGAGAGAGACACCCCCTAAGCATAACTTTAGCCTCCCAACCCTTTTCAACCTTGTCTAACCCTTTTCCAACCCCCACACTCAAAGTTGCCTTAGAGGGATTGACGTTTTTCACTTTTAATTATTAATTTGCTACTTTAGTGTGGCCCCCTCTCATTAGTTTCACTTCATTTAACCTTCTTTTAATTCCTAAAAGTGATCCTTATCACTCCACCACACCCATACTTAAGTTTGGGTTGAATTTTGGCCAAGGGGAGCACTTCCAAGAAAGTTATGCCCTCCTTTTTGTCTCCAATGAAAGTTACGTTTTTATTTTAAAAGTGACTCTTCATCTATCTTAGGCATGGATCCCATGCCTTTCCCTCACTCCTTGTGTAATCCCAACACCTCACCCTCTTTCTCTAGCCTCTCATCTCTTTCTCCTCATACCAAGAGGTGTGCCCTCCAAGATTGGTGTGCCCTCCCATACCTTGAACCTCAACAAATAATTAATAAAATTATTTGAGTCTTTTCACTTGCTCAAGTACAAACTTAATAATTTCCTATATGCCCTTAGATATATCTAATTTATTTTTCTATTTTTCTACACCCTAGATCTATTGTGCAAACCTAGGAAGTGGTGTTCTAGCCTAGAGATCTACTCTATCGCTTGGTGGTGGACACTTTATTTAGATCCAAGAGGTGTAGGTTTGCCTCTCCAAGTATAAATAGATCTCTATTCTCTCTCCCAACTCACCATATCTCGATCTATTGTTATGCCATTTGATTTTACAATTTTCTCTCTCTATCTCTATCTATTTTCTCATTATTCTAGCTCTTAGGTTTTGGAGTATTCCTCTCCAAGATCTATTTCTTTGGTAATAATATTCAAGAAGCTTTGGAGGACAAGAAGGGTAATGCGTATGCTTTCCATTCTTATGTAATGGAGGTAACATTGTTTCATGTTCTTTCTTTTCATGCAACACTAGATCTTAGGTAAAGCGTTATCTAAGTAGGCTTAATAATGCATATGCTTGTTAGTCTATAAATCTTGATGTGTGGTGTAAATTGAAGTGTCATTTATTATCATTGCATAAACGCTTTGTTCTTTGTATGCTTGAGTTTGGAAGAGTATTGCTAGTTCACTTTCAAAGCTCCATTGGGGAACTCCTTTAGGATTGAAGGGTCACTTGTAGTTTCTCACACTCCAAAGATCTAGATTCATTACCTTGCTCTTTATTGTTGCACATCCATCTCATTTTCAGCTAGCATATCTTGGTTTAGATAGGCCAAAATAATTTAAAATCTATATTTGTCTTGTGGAAAGTTCTTGCCCAATAGGGAAAGGGTTTCCTTAATGTTTGCTTGTTGTAGGTAGCCATCCTAGCAAGAATATCTTGCTGTTATAACAGGCATATCAGATCTGAAAGGAGGCTCTTGGCTGCCCCAAAAAGACACATACAACACTCAATAACCCCTTGGGGACTTGGTAGCTATCTCTCACCTTTCTTCTCTTTTCTAGCTTAGAAAGTGCACTTTATTCTTGTTTAGTTTTGTTAGATCTTGCTTTGAAGTGTGTAAGAGGGGAAGTGGTACGGTCTCCCCTCTTCTTCAAGCCTTGAATAGACTAGGATGTGGGTAGATCTATCTTATACTCAGTTTCTTTGCTGAGTTTTTCCTAGTTTTGGCCATGTGGTTTAGGAAGGTGAGGGCACCTTCAACTCCCAATGCAAGTAGTGTTGATTGCCTGTAGATCTAGCTTACTTCTTTTAGTTTGTTGTTTTGTTCATTCTCCTGCTATCTCATCTTTGCTAAGTCTTCATAATAAGATCTTAGAAAGAACACTCAATAACTAAGATAAGATAACTAAGTCCCTACCTAGTTGGGTGAGAAACCCCAAAGAGGTAAGGGTAAGTGTTAATCCCTATTTTCTCATGCCATGTGATTGATCTAATTTGTTTAATGCTCTTAATGTTTCTTTTAAGAACATATCTTAATCATATGTTTAATATCTCTTATGATACTTAAATAATAAGTGGTTGTTGTGTTTATAGTTTAACATCTCTTAATAGCCACATCTTGGGCTTAAAGTTTCTTTAAATGGTGTAACTTAGCAAAAACATTAAATCTTCTTTCATTTTCACCTTCATAAGGCAAGTTGTTCTTTGCCATTGATTCATGGTATCTAATCAAATAATATGGTGTGCATGTGATCTAAATGTATCTATCTCTTTAAACATTTTATTCATTTCTTTTCTTATGTGTTGATGCAATTTAATGGTTTAAGATTTAACAACACTTTTGGGCACTTTCATTGTCCATCTCATTATTTTGCACTTTTTAAGTAATTTAAAACTCTCAAAACATTCTTTTAAACACTCTAAAAGTCTACCTAATTGATATATACACTTTAATAGACTATTTTAGGGTACATTAGACCACCATCTCCACCATCTAAACGGGTTTGAGGAAAACAACGGAGAGTAGTGGCGGGGGACCATCCCCAAGTGGCCTGTGAGGGTGTCCTCCTCCTGAAGTACTCTTACTCACAAGGTTGACTCTGAAGCTATGGTGGGCCTCTGCCTTACTATCTTGAGCACCGGCTGCCTATTTGGCAACAGAGGAGGAGGCTTTGGCAGAAAGCCAAATAAACTTAAAAATCCTTAAGAAAAGCCTAACTACTAAACCCTTTGCCACATCTAATAATACTTGGGGGTTTGATAGCAAAGAGTGTAGATTGTCCTCATAGTAATTATTGTGCTTAATCTTGATAATCTTATTGATGAAATAATATGTTGATGATTCAGTGTAGATGATGATGTGGTGAATGCTCAAGTCTTCTTTTTCCCTCAAGACTCATTAAACAAATGGTTAGATTGTAATATCTCATTCTTTGTAAAGCTTGTAAATAAATGTACATGATATTCTTTATCAGTTATTCTTATTTGTAAATCTTTAATTTATAATTTTGTTCATAACTTGTAATTATTTTGTAATCAACCCTTTAACATAGTTGACCCTTGCCCAATTTCTAGGCACTAGTCTTAGTTGACTCCTAGGGAAAGGACTTGCTTGTCATGCTAACCCTGCATATTGCATTGTTGCCTTTAGTACCTTTAGGATTAGAATCCCTCTTAACCTACTAAATTAAAATTAACTCCTAGAATCTAACTTAATTCATCTAATAACTAAGGACTACCCACTTTGGCTTCCTAGGAGTAAGCCTAGACGGAAGAGGTTCCGGTCAAAGTGACAACGGGTTGTGAACCTAGGCATTGTGCTCCAAGACACACACTAAGTGAGTCTAACTCAAGCTCACTTTTGCAAGCGTGTATAAGGACGGAAACAAGGTCGATGAATGTAAATCTGCTATTTACTAGAAATAAATAGGTGCTGTATGACCGCTAGAAGGTATAATGTTCGCCATTATTATAGATGTTTTTGTATTTCATTAGATAACAATAGCATAACTAGGATCACTGAGAAATAGATACATAATCACAAGAAACACAACATTTATCCGGGAAACCCTCTTAGGGAAGAAAAACCCAAAGAAACTTCCTTTATAGAGATAGCCAATACAATGCCAAGAGATCTCTTAAACTAATACAAAGCCCTTCCAAGATATGCTTCACTCTCTCCTTCTTCTGTGAAGTGATCTCAACTTGTCTCAAAATGAGCAAAGGAGTTGTGTCTAAGTGAGGCGCCATTCTCCTTTATTTATACAAGTCCGCCACGTGTGAAGTGACTTTCAATCGGCAGTACGACTTCAAACCGGGTGGGTAAACTCCACTTTTATTGCATTTCCGGGCCTCTTTAATATCCGGCCAAATACTTTATTCTCGCCATTAATTGTCTTTTGACCAACTTCAAGCAAAGGATTTGGTCCTATTATTAACACCGAGCATGATCAATCCACAATGGGGATTGATCCTACGAATAATATATCAATAATAAGAAGAATACTCTTTGAAGTTACATTATTTCAACACTTCTTTAACAAGAAGGGTATTCTTCAAAGAACATGCAGAGAGAGGACAACATCATCAATATCATCTGAACATTGACTAGCGATCTATAAATCATCTAAGTTTTCTTAATCGGCAACATTGTTATTCTCAAGGAATGCCATCATCATCCGCATCAATATGTATTAGTATAAAAACTGAGCATCATCATCATCTAATGTACGGAGCTGGAGTAACATCATCAAAGCACGAAGGTTGGAGAAACAAAAACATCATCATCATCATCATCTTGCTTTACGCCACAACAATTAAGCCGGAAGCATGGTACTAGTCACACATCATATTGCTTTGTGTCACAACCATTAGGTCGGAAGTATGATACTAGACTATCTTTTTGTCACAGCTATCCAACCAGAAGCTCGGTTCTAGTCTCATCATATCATCTTTGCTTTCCTCCCATAACTAGGTCGGGCAAGGAACATCTTATCTTGCTTTTGCGTCTGACAACTAAGTTAGAAGCAAGGAACATCCTATCTTTGATTTTATCGCCCGGGATAACTAGGTCAAGCAAGGAACACATCTCATCTCCTGTTTTCTTTACGCCTAGCTAATCAGGTCGGGCGCAAGGAACACGCCTCATCTTGCTTTTACGCCCATTAACTAGGTCAGAAGCAAGGTACACGCCTCATCTTGCTTTACGCTTGACAACTAGGCCAGAAGCAAGAAACACATCTCATCTTTGCTTTACGCCCCATAACCAGTCGGCAGGCATGTCCCGCTTTTACGCCACAACCACAAGGTCGAAGCAGAGAATATCTCATCATAGCAACTACTCTCCCCCTTTCGAGGAAGGTCCTTTATCATGCCAAGCTTATCCTGAAGTACTCAAACTTCACATGAGATAGGGCTTGGTCAACACGCTAATATCTCATCCGTGCTAATGTATCGGAGCTTTAAGGCTCCTCTCTAAACCATGTCACAGATGTAATGATAAAAAATATCTATGTGCTTCACTTGTCGCGGAAATAAGGATTGCCATTTTATGCAAATACCGGCTATCACATAGAATCACAGTTGTTCTTATCTCCAAGTCAAATAGGCCGATTAACAACTTTCAAAGCCATATAGCTTGTAGCCAGCGAACATGCGAATGTATTCTCGCCGGCTGCGGCTGAGAGCAATACTAGATTGCTTCCTACTCGGCCATGAATGGTGATCCCAAACTGAACAACATCTTGAAGTGCTTTTCCTGGCAGAAACACTTCCTAACTGCATCGCGATATCCACTCAATGTGAAATCATGATCTCCCACCTATAGCCGACCATAATCTATCAGACTCTTAAGGCACCTCTCATCACATGTTTTGTACCACTAGGTGAACACGTCTGGCTCTACTAGAAATCATCTAAGGTGTTGACGAAAACAAATGTTTTGGTCTGAAGTTCACAGTAAGCATCGTAACAGATCCAATAACTGCCTTCCATACAGCTGTGGCATCACCAATTCGAATAAGACATCAACAACTTCAAATTTCTCGGCTTCCATGGGTGTATTCATAATAGCAAAGATGTCAATCTCTTCAAAGATTTCGACTGGATACTTCCTTTGGTTAAGGAAGATCCGTGATCTCTTGCCATACCTCAAGACCTAAGAAATAATGCATTAGGCCAGTTGGGTTTTTCATTTCAAATTATGCGAAAAGTCTCTTTTTACATTCAATGATGAGATTTTCTTCTCCAGCTTAAGAATAAGTCATCCATATAGCAGTAAGATTACCGGGCTCATTATCTACATGATTTTGAAGTAGAGATTTGAGTCTGCTTTACTTTTGGTAAAGCCTAAGCTCGTCAAGAAACTGTCTATACGGCTATACCAAGCTCTAGGAGGTTGCTTCAATCCGTACAAGGTTTTCTTCAATCTGCAGACATGAGACTTCCTGTCTTCAACCTCAAATCCTTGAGGTTGCTCTATATACACTTCCTCTTCGATAACACCGTTTAGGAAAGCTGTCTTCACGTAGATCTGGTTCAACTTCCACTTCATCTTAGCTGCAAGAGCTGTGATGGCTCTGATCGAAGTGTATCTGGCCACATGAGCGAATGTCTCTTCCTAGTCAATGCCTTCCTTCTGGGAAAAGACACGAGCGACAAATCTTGCTTTATACTTCTCAATACTTCCGTCAGCAGCATGTTTTATTTTGAAGAGCCATCTGGAGGATACCACATCTTTATTCTTCGGTCTGGGAACTATTTCCCATACTTCGTTCTTCATTATGGATTGGTATTCATCTGTCATGGCATCTGCCCATTCTTTTCTCTAAATGGCTTCTTCAAAACAGGTAGGCTCCTCTTCTAGGAGATTACACATCAAAGCCGTATAACTGGAGAATGGCTTTGGTCTTTTCACCTGTTTCGTAGTTCCTTGGGGAACACTATACTTCTCTCCATCTTGAATAAGCTCTCTAGCCCAAGATGGCTTTCTTTTATGGAGGATCGCCATCTGAGGAGGTTCTTGCACTTCTACTATAAAATGGTCTTCTAGAAGTTCCTCATCAGGGGAAGTTACGTCTTACCTCACTGGTTCTATAGCTCTGGGAACCTCCCTCATTGCAGTATTGGGGATTACGGGTTCCTCTTCATATACCTCTTCAAGCTGGCATAGTTTAGATTTCTTGAGCGCTGCATCTTCATCAAA